>JADRCH010000052.1:4758018-4813435 GCA_019843965.1 Rhynchomys soricoides | reverse complement strand
CACTGGAGCATGAATAGCGGCCACACCCCTAGAGAGCCATCCACTGGAGCATGAATAGTGGCCACACCCCCAAAGAATAATAACTCTCCCCCTCCTGGTAGCTATCAATTGCCAATAGTTCCTTAGAGGGGGGCCAGGCCTCATGAGTCTCTCCCCCACCCACTCTGGATTTTTCTTTTACTGCCTTGATCTTAATCATAGCAGGGAACTGAGCTGCTATGAGTTCATGGTGGGCCTTTTATGATTTGAGTAAGCCACAGCATACTTGTGATTTTTCATAGTTGTAGCCTGTGGCCTGTCATTTCCACCAAGTAGTGAAGTCTTGGTCTTTAATTCCTTGGTATTTTTCGGTTTCCCATAAATTACCTAAGTCCATGGACAGACTTCTCTGATTTCAGCCAGTGAGGATTGTTAGCATTTAATGTATCTTCTTTGCTTTGTTTTTGAGACAGGGTCTCATGTAGCCCAGGCTGGCCTCAAACTCACTATGGAGCCAAGGAGGACCTTCAATGTATGTCCTCCTGCCAGCACCTCCAAAAATGCTTTGGCTATAGGCTTGTGCTGCCACACCTAGCTGATGTAGTGTTGGAAATGAAATCCAATGCTCTGTGCATGCTCGGCAGACACAACCCACCAACTACAGCCCAGCCCCATTCATCATTTTTTCTATAATTTTACATGTGAAAAATTTCATAGTCTTTATTTCTCAAATTGCCCCCAGTGGCTTTTTTTATATGACTATTCTGTATCTTCATTATGGACTCAGAGAAACTAGAAATACTCTCTGTGTTCTCTTTTTGCCTTTCATTCTAGTTAATCTGTCACTTATATTAAACTAGTATTTTATTGCAATTTCTACTTCTGAGGCATCTTTGCTCAACTTTTCATTTTAATCCATTTTCCCCTAAAGATAAGCTGGAAACAACTGAATGTCCTAGACTAACACCTTGCTGTGAGTCATTATCTCTGGGCTGTTGGGAAACCAAGAAAGGTTCTCATCACACATTTTGAACAAACTGAGAAGTCAAAGAATGGTATTATATCACTTTTTGCATTGCACTGGCAAAAGCCATGTAGGAGAGAAACTTAACAACAGAAAATATGTATTTTGCCTCTCAGTTCCAGAGGGTTCCTTCTGTCATGACTGGGTGCATTAATCCTAGATCTGAGGTAAGGCAGATTGTCACGGTGATAGAAGCATGAGCAAAGGATTCTCATGGTGGACAAGAGACAAACAGACCTAAAGGGGCCAGAGGCAAGATGTGGTCCCCAAGTATACACCCCACTGACCTACTTCCTCTAATGAGACTCCACCCATTTGGCATTCCAAATAAGACTATTGTATTACGAACACACCAAGGGATTCAATCATTCATTAGGTCAGAGCCGTCATGAACTAGTTCTCTCTAAAAATGTTCCTTATCACAGACACAGCCAGCAGTGTGCTTTCCTAAAGAGAATGTCAAAATTGACAACAAAAATTAATCTCCAAAGAGATGCCGAAATACAGCCTTAATACTATCAAGGTTCAATCAAAGATACAGTTTATTGTAACAGCCAAATGAAACTGTTAGAGTTCACACAAGTTGACCTCCCAAGTCTTAAGCAATAATGAGATCAACCACGTAAGGCTTCCAAAGCAGGAGCAGGTGTGACGACTCCTCAAAAGAAAATATCCGTACTGACATTTACTGATGTATACTTCCAGAATCCTCTGATCAAGACAACTCACTGACCCTTTGAAAGAACAAAATGATAAGGAGAAGTCAGGAATGACCTTTTCCGATGGGAAGGAAACATCAAAATAAAAGAAAGCATTCCTCCTTAATAAAATTGGGAAAACAGTACTCCCTGAATATTAGCTGTGTTTTCAACCCTGACTGGTTGGTTGAAATAGATTATTTTACTCTTTCCAAACCCCCAGAGGTGTTCAGGCTCAAATGAAGATCTTAAGGTAGAGAGGACAATGTTACTGTCTTCTACGGTCTTTAAATCATTTGGGGAAAACTTCTCTGTAGAGCCTTATTTCCTGTGATAAGGTTATAAACACAAAGTTGAATTGTTCTTCAACCAGTTTTCATTCATTCTGTTTGCAGGGGTGCTCGTGACAAACGAGGAAGGTTTAATATACCAAGAAGTCTCCATATAAATGACACCGAGTGCCTGCATGTACATTGTCACGGAGTAGAGACCAGTTTGGCAGAGTGTACCTTTACCAAGAGAAAAACTAAGACTTTCCGTGACTTGGCGGGTGTCGTGTGTTACACACAGGATGCAGGTTGGTAGAGTACTCTCATCAAGATCGCTTGTTTCGTAAAAGCCTATAGTAACTAAGCAATGATGGATGTGCAATTGTCAAGGAGACAGTGATACCCCTATTAAGTTTTGAGCTTTAGAACGTATATTTGGGATGCTCACTGTTCTTTCTTTGCCACTCAAAATTTGCTATCCAGGTTCCTGTGTGATAGCAAAATGGTCTGCCTCCTCTTTACCTCCTTGAACACGAGGAATCAAATAACCATAGCAGATAGGTCAATTAAACATAAAGAGACATCTTGGCACCTCTTTTGAGCATTCAATTTTATATATGCTATGTATATTTCTTTAAAATGCTCAAGTGACCACCCTATTGCCTCACTTTCCCCAGAAATCACAGCTGCATTGCTCCTCTATCCTAACTTAAAAATATTTTACCATGTGTAAGGACCAGAATCATATCTTTTCCAATACTAAGAAAATCAAAGAACATGTAAGTATCTGGCCCCTGTGTGTCCAAAGACCAGAGGCTGGGTTAGTGCCAGAGCAAAACAATAAAGGGGAGATCGTAGTTCCCCACATCAAGGGATGTTCTAGGCTCCTGAGTCCTCTGTCCTAGTAACCAATACATTTAATGATTTGTTTTATTTTTATCTTCTGATTATTTATTTGTGTTGGTGTTTGGTTTTAATAATCATACATGTATATAATATATTGTGTATGATTACATAAATACATGCTAGTAACCTCTATGTTTTGCAGCTTCCGTGTGAACCCTTTCCTCTTGCCAAGTCTACCTTTTGCTTTCATTAATTTTTTTTTCAGATACAGAGAGTCTTACTATATAGCCCTAGCTGTCCAGGAACTCCTTTTGTAGACCATGCTAGTCTTGAACACAGAGAGATCTGCCTGCCCCTGCCTCCCAGTGCTGGGGTTAAAGACATGTACCTACCACCATGCCCAGCTGTCCTCCTCCACCCCCTGTGAGTTTGGTTGGGGATGCTTGTATAAGCATATGTAAGGAGCTACTTTTTTGGAGCATGAGCAACTCACCGAAACCACTGGAGAAGAGCCACACACACACGCGTGCGCACACACACATTCACACACACACTACGCTAGTAGTTCCTCAGGAAGGGACTAGGCCCTTGTAGACCCCTCTGCTGACCATGATGAAGTGTTGAAGGATTCTGTCTTGTTCAGGCCTTGTGCATGTATTCAAGCGTTTGTCTTTTGCAGAAGGCAGGAAGGGTTTCACAGCATTCTTCCCATTCTTCAGCTCTTATACTCTTTCCATCCTGTCCCTCTTCTTAGACAGGGTGATACAGATAGGTCCTGTTTATGGCTGAGCACTTGGTACTCACTTGTATTCTCAGCACACTGACCAGACCTAAGTGTATGTATCAACCTTCTTCCACAGCAAAAAAAGGGCATCTCTACCCCAAGGCAAGTCACACTAGTCTATAGATATAAACACAAATGTTTTGAAGGCAGTTGGACAATATGACCATTTAGCAAACAACATTTAGTAATGTCTTAGTCACTGATTTTGTTGCTATGAAGAGACACTATGACCAAGGAAACTCTTACAAAGGAAAGCACTTGATTAAGGGCTGGCTTATAGGTCAGAAGTTTAGTCCATTCTTATCATGGCAGGGATGAAGGCGTGGTGTTAGAGAAGGAACTGAGAGCAACACCCTGACCTGTAGCCAGAGACAGACAGACAGACACTGGTCCTGTTTTGAGTTTTGAAACCTTAAAGCCTAGCCCCAGTGACACACTTCCTCCAACAAGGTCACACTTAATCCTTCGAATCCTTTCAAACAGTTCTACTTCCCAGTGACCAACATTCAAATCTATGAGCCTATGAGAGCCATTTTTATTCAGACCATCATAAGCAGGTTCTAGGCTGGCCTCAGGTTTGCAGTGATCCCTGTCTCAGCCTCCAGGGTGCTGCGACTAGAGGAATGTACCGCCATGCCCACTCCTTTATATCATTTCCTGAGTCACTTTTTTTTTTTTTTTAATCTTAGTTACCCCTGTAATGTGTTACGGACGTTACACCACAAAACCATAAATAAATTTCATGAAGATAATCTCTGCTTTTCAGATTTCCCAACAAGTCAGTCCTTCCAGTGTGTGAACGGGAAGCACATTCCTCCGGAGAAAGCCTGCGATGGTGTCAATGATTGTGGAGATCAAAGTGATGAGCTGTGTTGCAAAGGTAGGGATAAATCCACCTTTCAAATCCACTACATTCATCACTATGACTAAAAGTGTCAAGACAGCTCCATTACTAAATGTAAGGTCTTGTTTCATATGCATGTGTGCATATGGTGTTTGTGCGCTGGGGGTTGAGCCCAGGGCCTTTACATGCTATACAGGCATGCTTCCACTGAGCTGTTGCCTCAACCCCTGCCTCTCTGATAGACTAATAGCAGACTTCTACTTGTTATTACACAGGCTGCCGAGGTAAAGCTATCTTTTGTAAGTCGGGAGTTTGCATTCCAAACCAATACAAGTGCAATGGTGAGGTGGACTGTATCACCGGCGAAGACGAGAACGGCTGCAAAGGTAATCCACAAGTCTGTGGCCCCTCTGCTCCATTATCGAACCCTGAGTACGAAACTTCTCTATGTGTGTATTTGGTTTGATTTAAAATTAAATGTATGGAACGGTGAAATGGCTCTGCGGGTAAAAGGTGCTTGCTGCTAAGCTTGATGACCTGGATTCAATCTCTGGGACCCACATGATGGAAGAAGAGAACCATTAAGTTGCCCATTGACTTCCATGTGTACATCACACGTATGTGATAACACAGCATCCCAAGTAAATAAATACACATGATGCATCTTAAAAGTTAAATGTAATTAATTATTATTGGTTAACATACAACATAAGTTTTACTGGGATATTTTCAAATATACATATCATGGTATTTTGCTTACACTTACCCCCCCCCCCCAACTAGATTCTGGATATATTTTGAAGGTTTGCTACTAGTTGGAAGGATTGGAAGCCAAATGAGCAGGGAAGGGTGACTTGCAAGAGTGCTGGCCTGAAAGATGAAGGATGGCAGTGTTGTCTGTGGGGATGAGGAAAGCAGTGGGAGGAACAGGATACCCTCCCTGTTTATGGAACATCTCCAACACTACACCTGTAAGTGCTGACAGTCAGCTTCAGAGAGGGAGAAGGAAAACCTGATGTATGGCTTTTGCCATTTCTATGCTCACCACGGCAGATTCCAGGTTGTTCCACACCATCATGGAGCATGAGCTAGGAAGCCACAGGTTATATCAAACTCTAGAATGGAGCCAGCTAGCTCCCGGATCCACTGAAGTACTTGTAACTGTTTCCTATAGGTTTTATGCTTATGTTTATCAGCAGTGTTTGTCTTTTCAGTAGAATCAATCTGTTGTTGTATTCTAATGCCCTAGGACAAGTTTCTCACATGTTAGGAGTAAATGTTGGACACATGTGAATGGACTGACATTAAATATGTTTAGGTATTATTTGATGTTCCAGTATTAGACTTACTAGACTTTTAATTTCCATTAATATCAGTGCGACAGTTTTACTTGTCAACGGGACACAGTCTAGAATCACCTGGGAAAAGAATCTCAGTGAGGAATTGTCTAGAGAGGGGTGGTTTGTTGCTGCATCCCTTAGGCAGGCAGTTCTCAACTGTGTAAAAGGGGTCAAATAGAGCTGAGTACAGGCATGCATGCATTGATTTCTCTCTGTTCCTGATTATAGATCTGATATGGCCAGTTCCTTCAAGTTTTCATAACTTTGTCTCCCTGCTATGATGGACTGGAACTTGCAGTTGGGAGCTAAAATTAACCCTTTCAGCCCCAACTTGCTTTTCACAGAGAATTTATCACAGCAACCAGGAAGGAAACTGAGAAAATCAGTTCTTAAAACATTCTTTTTTTCTTTTTCTTTCTTACTCTGTGTGTGTTTGCTTTTTCTGTTTGCTTTCCTGTTTTGTTTTGCTTTTTTTAAGAGAGAAGGAGAGAAAAAAATGGCATCGAGCTGGGTGGGTGAGGAGGATCTTAGATGAGTTTGGGGAAGGGAGCCCATGATCAAAATATATCACATGAAAAATCATTTTTATTACAAGTATAGTTTAAAATCCTTTTAAGAATATCAGATTAAACCATTTCCTTTAACGAGCATCTGAAAAGCTGGGGTAAAATGTGGGCTTAGATTTTTCAAAACCTACTTTAATTAGGGTTCCTAAATGCTTCAACCTCCCTTCTAGCCTGCTGACCAGAGGTAGCAGAGAAAGAAGGTTAATAGGAAAAGGGAGCTACGGAGCTGTTTAGAAGGAGTTCTTTGGAGTAATTCCAATCTTTGTTGTCAGAATATTAGCAATCCAGTCCAATAGTAAAGACCAAACACAAATCAGTAGCAGTGGCTCAATCTAGCAGAAACCTCAAGGTTCCACTGAATTGGCAAGAGTCAGCAGAAGCAGCAAGAAGCAGCATAAATACCCCAAGAAGTTTTTTGGTGACCTTCTATCTACGAAGTGCAGACTAGCAAAGTCTGTGAAGTGTTGCAAGGCGTGGCAATGCAAGAGTGTCCTCTCATCGTCTGTGGGATACGCTTTCTAAACACTGCGTGCCCTCTCAAGCGTCTGCTCCAGCAAAACATCACATGCCTGCTTTAGCAAAACATCCTCTCCCAAGACAGCGTCCAGGAAAACATCATGCGACACAACCGAGCTGCTAAAGGAACCAGAAATGTCCACTTTAGTAAAGTACTTTTACTGTTTTTATTAAATTTAGTTCAGTTCGGAGTAAGAGAGAAAAAAAGGTTAGAGGTAGGAGAGTGGTAAGAAAGCCAGGTTCCCACTGAAACGACAGTTTCATTGCCAATGTAAGGGATGTCTGAGCATCTCCCCGCCTTTTGTATCCGTTCCTCTCGTATTTAAAATAATAAAGATCAAAGGATATAAATTGTTAGTTTCCAGGGATGAAAATCTGCAATAGAGTAACTACACACAACACAAAGCTTATTTTCCTAGGAATTTCTTGTATCTATTCAAATATATAGTGAAATATTACTTCAGTTGCCCTACTTTAGGGAGAGCGCCACCTTCAGTATTACTCCCCTTTTAAAGAACAAGTGAGAGCAGAGATGTGTAATCAATGTGCTCACTGACTATTAAGTGGCCACATCGAAGTCACAAAATCAAGGTAAGTTTGTATCATCTCTTGATAGCATTTACCTCTTCGAAGTTTTCTGCCATAGTTGGGGTTTCTAGTGCTGTGGTAAAACATCATGACCAAAAACAACCTGGGAAGGAAAAGGTTTAGTTCATCCTGTTCTCAGACCACACTTTATCTCTGAGAAAAGTCAAAGCAGAAACCTACAGGCAGGAAGTAAAGCAGAAGCCCTGGAAGAACTCTGCTTAATGGCTTGCTTCGTGTAGCTTGCTCTCTAAGGCTTGCTCAGCCATCTCACCAGCCCCTTGACTTCTTTTTTTTTTAACACTTCGTTATTATTAATTTTAAGTTGTTACACTGTTTCTGAAATATTAATGATTTATATGTACTTTATTTAAATAAAAATAATCTCTTTGTGATAATGTTTTGTTTTTTAGAATACAGACAGCGTAAAATTCACAGAGGTAAGTCCATTTTTTAATAGAAAACTTTATAATTCTACTTTGGGTTATAATAACATAGTGTAGGTCACACACACACACACACACACACACACACACCACAGTTAAAAGTTATTTTTCCCTGTGCTAAAACTCTGCTTTTGTGTTTTGTTTTTCTTCAGGCCTTGCACGGTCAGATCAAGGTAAGCTTTTATATCTTGGGATATTGCAAAAATATAGGTGATAATTGTCTTTCTATATTGTGTGTGAACTGAGTATGATTGAGCTTTGTATAAGCAAGACCCCAGTTTTCTTGTTAGTTTGGCTGTCAGAAGCCTTTGTTCAGTGTGATAAACTTTCAGTCACACCAACGAGAAAACCACCCACAGTGCGTGCTTCCCCACACATGCCACCTTTGCTCAATACCTTCCTTGTCACCTTTATTTCTTTTTCTCAAAACCAAGCTTTTAGAGAAACTGACAGCAGATGAAATATAACACATTTCATATTTTGGTATTTATTTTATAAACTGGGTGTCTTAGTTGGGGTTTGCATCGCTGTGAAGAGACATCATGACCAAGGCAACTCTTATAGAGGACATTTAATTGGGATTGGCTTATGAGTTCAGAGGTTCAGTCCATTATCATCAAGGCAGGAGGATCACAGTGTCCAGGCAGGCATGGTGCTGGAGAAGGAGCTGAGAGTTCTACATCTTGTTCTGAAGGCAAACAGGAGAAGCCTCGTTCCACAGGCAGCTAGGAGGAGGGTCTCAAAGCCCTCCCCCACAGTGACACACTTCCTCCAACAAAGCCACACCTACTCCAACAAGGCCACACCTCCTAACAGTGCCACTCCCTCAGCCAAGCACAAAGGACCACACTGGGTTTCCCCCAGTCCTCCATCTTTTTTGGAGCCATTTTATTTAAAAATTAGCATAGAAAATATTAGGTCTCATTATGACATTTTCAAACTAAGTGTGTTTTGGTAGATTCTCTCCTGCCTCATCCCTCCACCCTATTTCCCCCAGCCACTCTTTGCTTAGTTATTCACGTAAAATGACTCAATCCACATAAAGACAACAGTTGGTGGTTTTCTTTAGAATTTCTTTCCTGGGAATGGGCCCTCTGAGAATCAACGCTTGCCCTAAATATCAGTTCTCAGCTGGGACCTGTGTTCTGCCTCACAGGTCGTTCTCTCCTCTCCGGAGCTGCTCATGCCCTGCTTTCCTCTTCTGTTTTCTCCTTCCTTTTCTTCTCCATCTTCTCTTCTTCCGACTTCAGAGATATGGTAGGGAGTGATTAATGGCACTGCTCAGGTCTTTTCTGTGTTCATCACTGGGTTTTGCAAGGCCTGTCCTGTTCATCTCTTATTCCTGTTTCTTAATCCTGTTTTCCTGGCGGCCATTTCTGCGTGGTTGCGTGCGTGCGCTGCTCTGCTCACGTGTGATCCAGTGATCACATATCTTTCGTTGTGTTGGAGAGCTAATGTTTCTTTTTATCTCCCCTTTTCAAAGCACTGCGTTTGAAAGCTGTGTCCGTGTTGCTATGCGTTTGTCTACTCTGCTGCTTTTAGCCGCTTCCTAAAATATATGTTTGGCTTTCTCAATTTGCTCAATCTTTTGAGCAATGGACTATCAGCCTGCCAGCTCACTGTGATAAACATCTTTCCAAGATGTATGAATTCCTTAGAAACATCTCCGTGGCGAGAGCTTAAGTCTTGGGGTAAGCAATTCTCTAATTGACAAGTAGCACCCCAATATTCTTCGCCAGAGCTAAGTTCCAGTTCTCACATCCGGCTACTCAGTCTGCCCTTTCTCCTCACCCACCAACACAGAACAGGATCCATCCTTACACTGTGCTAGCAGACCACGGCCATGTGATGGCGCTGTTCATCATTCACCCGGGCGATGGACCCAGGCAATGGCTCCGGTCAGTTTCATGGCCTGCTGGTTCTGCTAGGGTTCTTCCCCCTGCCTGTGCTTTTCTTTCACCTGTTATCTTCTCACCATTCACACCCTTGGCTTTATGTTAGAGTTCTTTCACTGCAGTCTCTTACTGATTTGCAGGAGTCCCCTTCACGGTCTAGAGGTTAACCCTTTGTCAGCTTTAGACACCATGACATCATCTCCATTCTGTCACCCATCTGTCTGTTAGCTCCATCCATGATGGAATCTGCTGAAAAGAAAGTCTTAATTTTGGGTCAGGAAAACGAATCGGGATAAAAGCAGTAGCCATCACTCCTGTCTATTTGAGGAACTTAGTGGAAGGAGGACCGAGTCTTTTCCTCTGAGTCTTTGAAGTTGTCCTCTGACTTCTACACATGCTTATACACAATTCTCACACAAGTGTGCAAAAATAACTGTACCAAAATTGAAATCTTTAGTTTTTATATCACCAAGGATATCAACCATTTCCCCTATGGCCTGTGTTTCCTAAGTGTCAAACTAATGCCCAGAACACCTCAGTGGCACTGGAGCATCCCTCCTTGCCTTTGTTGGGCATTTAATGTTATATTTTAGCCATCTCTGATCCATGCATGTACTTGTGTGAGTGCCTCTGAGTGGAGCCCTTCATACCCTGGAACACATCTTAGGCATGTGACATAATAGAGCCCTCTATATCTGTTCCAAAGAGAACTGGAGAAATCTAGGAACAAAATCCAAGACCACTGTCTCAAAATAAAGTTGCTAGACTGGCCTGTTCTGTCCCAAGCTATATCCTCGCTTCAAGCAGAGCAGCATGTTGGTAGGGATCTACCTGTGGACCTGCGGGCCGTAGGGATTATGATCCTGTCTGCCACAGTGTCCTGGGATGGCAGGGTAGAAAGGTCCGTATAAATGTAGGCAAGGAGTCAAGGCACCCTTTTTCTTTGATTTTTGCATCCCAGACCATCATGCTAGCTAGCCATTGCTATAAGGAAATCAGGAAGACATCTCTAGCTGCATAGCCACTGAGGGAGGAACCTAATGATTCCTGCAGTGTACGGCAGCTTTTTGATGCCCACCTGGACTCCTCGCTCAGGGCCAGTGGCTGTTCTCTTCACAATGTAAAGAGCTGGAAGTGGAGAGTCAGGGAGCAGTCCTCTTTCTTCCCTGATTTGAGTGCTTTGTCTGAGGACTTGAGTTCAGTCCCTTGAACCAGATTCTACAGAGTTCATCTGCATCTTTTTTTTTTTTTCCTACTTTATTTACATTTCAAATGTTTCCCCCTTTCCAGATCTCCCCTTTGGAACCTCCCCATTTCCTCCCCCCTTCCCCTGCTACTATGGGGGTATTCTTCCACCCACCCACTCTCGTCTTCCCTCCTTGGCATTCTCCTATACTGGGGCATCTAACACCCTCTGGCCCAAGGGCCTCTCCTCCCCCTGATGGCTAACAAGACCCTCCTCTGCCGCATATGTGGCCAGCACCATGGGTCCCTCCATGTGTATTCTTTGGTTGGTGGATCAGTCTCCAGGAGTATCGGGGGTCAGGCCAGTTGCCACTGTTGCTCCCTCCCGGGTTGCAAACTCCCTCAGCTCCTTCAGTCCCTTCTCCAAGTCCTCCATCTGGGACCTCACAGTCCGCCCTACTGTTGCTGTGAAGTGACTCTTGGGTATTTCGAACTTTTGGGCTAATAACCACTTACCAGTGAGTACATAACCTTGTTCATTCTTTTGTAACTGCATTACCTCGCTTAGGATGATATTTTCAAGATCCATCCAATTGTCTGAGAATTTCAAGCTCAACATCTGCATCTTTACAGTTGCCCTGCTGTAGGAAGGAAACCAGATGCCAGACCTGGGGAGTTTGTCTACAAAAAGAAGAGGGCTAAAATGATCATAGTTGAGTCATTTTAATGATTTCGGATTTTGTCTAGATATATAACATCAGCCACGTGGCTTTTCTATTGTTTTCTCACAGGAGGAGAAACTGGAATTGAAACTGAAGAAACAGAAATGTTGACTCCTGATATGGACACAGGTGAGTTAACTTTTTTTTTTTTTTTAACTTGTAGTTCACTGGTTTCAGCCAGCATTTTAATACCAAGTATCATGTGTATAATGTACACAAATACTATATAAAATGAATGCATGTATTGCATATATAATCAATTCAAGCAAAAATTAACCTTAAAATAGGTTTAAGTTAAAAAAAAAAAAAAAGTAACACCGTCTTTCTCCTTCCCCATTGCTTTTAAGAAAAGCAAGCTCATAGTCTTCTTTTTTATATATACTTTATTTACATTTCAAATGTTTCCCCCTTTCCAGGTCTCTCCTTTGGAACCCCCCTATCCCCTATCCCCTCCCCCTGCCTCTATGAGGGTATTCCCCCACCCATCCACCCACCCACTCCTGTCTCCCCTTCCTGGCATTCTCCTATACTGGGGCATCTAACACTCTCAGACCCAAGGGTCTCTCCTCCCCCTGATGTCTAGCAAGACCCTCCTCTGCCACATATGTGGCCAGCACCATGGGTCCCTCCATGTGTATTCTTGAGAGTCACTTTTAAATCCAGGTTAGTTAAAATGACCGATTCTGAAGTGACACATTTCCATAGTTCCACATAAAGTTTTTCCTAAAAGATAAGAGCTTAGTTTAGTTTTGTCAAAAACAACTAGATTTCAAGCATCTTCTGAAATGGAAAGTACTGTACATTAGTTGAGTAGACCTGCTCTTTGTCAGTCATAAATCAGGGTAACAGGAAGCCCCGAAGCTCTGTATCCTGGGCAGTTGTGTACTAAGAGCCAAATTGAGTTAGATGCAAGTCCATGAGAAGGTAGTAATTTATTACAGGTAGGAAGGCTGGCTTTTGATCTTGATTACATTGCTTTTATTGACTATTTAATTTTATCTCCTTCGATAATAAATCCATTGATTTGGGGGGGGAGTTAAAATGCAATTCACATGATAGTAACTTCTAATTTCTTCGGCCTCAAATTAGTAAGTAAATAAATCACTGAGTACAAGATTTGTATCTCTGATCTACAGAAGCCAGCCAAGAGGGAATTTCACACACACACCCCATTTTGTCTACTGAAGATAACATTTGTTTTTACATTCCATCCATCCTGGTTGATGCTGGCTCTCTTATTGCAAGAATCTAAACCAAAACATATGATCATCACACTCTTCTCTCAACACAGCTTGTAGGAGAGGGGAGACCAAAGTGAATCTCTCCATGTTCATTCACAGCTTCCTTTCCTCGGGCCCTGACCTCTTGTTGATTACAAAATAATCATCAGTAATAGGAAGTGTTCATTCTCAGTCCAACAAATGAATTTTTGTTCCTGACAAGGCAAATCCAGAGAGAATAAAGAAAGCATCCCACATCCCCGACCTCTTCCTCTCTTGTGCATTTCCTTGTAGCTTCATGCTTTGAGCCATACTCTACTGCGGTTTCTTATTGACAAATACACCACACACACACACACACACACACACACACACACGCACGCACGCACGCACGCACACGCACGCGCACACACACATGCACGCACATGCACACACACACGCACGCGCGCACACACACACACACACGCTCATCTAGAGGCCTGCTGATCCAATCATCCCAGGTCCCTGGCACATGACCTCTCAGGATTAATATATATGTTGACAAATTATTAATTACACTAATAATTATTCTGATGAGTTAAAAATGTGACACATACCCCACCCTGAGTTCTCATTGTAGTAGTGCCTGGACATGTGGCATTAATCTACTAGAGGTTAGTAAATGTTTAAACCTTTCAGCCAGCTTTCTACCCAAGTCCACGTTTTGTCAGAACTTTAGAAAATCAAGTCAATTTTAATACCGAGCTAGAATTTCCCAATAAGTAAACAGTACTGTTTAATCTCCAGAACTACTTACTGGTGAATGAGGCCTACTTTGACACATACTATAGAATATGTATGCATGTTTTACATGTATAATCTGTTTACAAGCAGGAGGACCTGAGTTCAGATCCCAGCAACCGTGTAAAAAGCCTGGTAGTGGTGCATGTCTATACTCTGGTGCTGGGGTAAAGGAGGGGGAACAGATCACGGGAGCTCATGGTCAGCCAGTCTAGCCAGTTAGTGAGGCCCATGTTTAGTGAGAGACTATCTCGAAAAATGAGGTGGAAAGGGACTGAGGGAGGCATCTGATGGTTGACCTCTGGTCTCAAATAGACATGTATGTATACACCTGTATAAACATATCACACACACACATACACATCCCAAGATAGATAGATAGATAGATAGATAGATAGATAGATAGATAGATAGATAGATGGATAGATAGATAGATGGATAGGCAGACGAATGGACAGATGGATGTATCATAGGTAGAACCAAGAAGTATCTGTCCACAAGCTAGTGGTTTCAAGAAAATAATGATGCAATCTCTTCCTTTCTCGAAGAAAGAAGACGGATAAAGGCCTTATTACCTAAACTATCCTGTGGAGTCAAAAGAAACACTCGAAGGAAAAGAGTGATCGGAGGGAAGCCAGCGAAAGCCGTAAGCCTGCATGAAAATCACATGACCTCCAAGGGCTAGCCTTTGTCAGAGAACAGTGAGGGGATGGTGTGCTGTCAGGAGACCATGACTTGATGTGGAAATGTCCTAGGGTGGCCTGTTGGTGACACCATCCAGAAGTAGAGGAGTAACCACTCAAATGTCTCTTACAGGGAGACTACCCATGGCAGGTGGCAATCAAGGATGGTGATAAAATCACCTGTGGGGGCATTTATATTGGTGGCTGTTGGATTCTGACTGCTGCACACTGTGTCAGGTGAGAATTTCTTCGGTATGTTTTACATTTCTTGAAACATGAGAAATAAATAACAGAGATAGTGTGGTAGACAGAAGCTCGTATGAGAAACTGAGTTCTATGCTGTTATCTATTAAATAGCTTCCGATATTCAGGACCTGGACTGGGTCCCTCAGAACTCACCATGTTTTCCACAGACACACCAGGTTGCTAAATTCCATCAAGGGCAGAGTTTAAATACTGTATTATGTTATTTGGCTCATTTGCTTTGTGCCATGACAAATCTGTCTGGGAGTGTTTATGATTGAGCATTTATGAAGGAGTTACACTAACTTAACATTCCTGCTGGTCTTTCCATTTAATGTGCATTCTAGGCAATAAAATGCCCAGTGCTCAATGCAAATTATTTGATAAACTGATCCATCATTGGCTGGTTCATTCTTTGTGTCTGGATAAATTATTGGCATGTGCCCAACTCAAAGCTGCTTTGAAGGCAAGGCATTGTACCAGGTAGGGATATCACTTGTGTTGCTATTGGAAAGATCCCTGAAGTGCAGCAGGCTGTTCCCAACAGACTTTGAGTTACTAAAGAGCTGGCAGCAGAGGAGTCAGAGGAAACCCATCTATGAAGGCCAATCATATTGTGTATCCCGTTGACAGTGTCTTAGGGTTTTACTGCTGTGACCAGGCAACTCTTATAAAGGACAACATTTAATTAGGAATGGATTACTGATCCAGAGTTTCAGTCTATTATCATCAAGACAGTAGCATGGCAGCTTCCAGGCAGATGTGGGGCCAGAGAAGCTGAAAATTCTACATCTTGACCCAAAGGCAAACAAGAGAAGACTGGCTTCCAGGCAGCTAGAAGGAAGTTCTCTCAAACCCTACCCCCTACTTTGGAGAAGTGACACACTATCTCCAAAATAGCCACACCTACTCCAACAAGGCCACACCTCCTAATAGTGCCACTCCCTGGGCCAAGCATATTCAAACCACCACAGTAAGGGTTTTGCAAAGAATCAGGGTAGACATAATGTGGACTCAGCTTTAGCATGTGACAAATGAGAAGTGTAAACCACAAACATGTTCAACGGGGAGCATTGTAAGTGGCTGTATTATGTTGCTGGTAAATACCACACTCTGGGTGACTTTAAAAGCACAGATTTATTTTCTCACCATTCTGCAGGCTAGATTAATGCACAGCTTGTTTTTTCTTGGAGTCTCTTGGCTTCCATGTGCTCTCTTCTCATGGTGACCTTCCTCTGTGGCCTTTCCTCTGTACACATGTAGCTCTGAGATTTCACTTTATCCCCATGAAGACCCATGCCTTCCTGGATTAAAACCCAACCCTTACACCCCATTTAACTTTAATTGCCCCATTAAAAGGACCATCTGCAAATGCAGTCACACTGGGATTCAGGACATCTAGAATGTATCTAATAAATTCAGCTCATCATAGTGACAGGATTGCAATCCTCCAAAGGTCTTGATTGGTTGACAAATCAAGGTCAACTTGCAAAAATATTCTGGCCTCAGCTTGGACTTGAGAGTGAATGTAGTGTCATTTAGTGAGCACTTCTTATGGCCTGGGTCCTAGGTCAGGCCCTTTCACACGTTGCCTTGTTTAGCATGCTCAGCAGTCCTAAAGGGCAGCTAGGGCTCCTCCCACTTTGCAGATAAACATACTGAACCGAGAAGCTAACTAAGTGACTTAGCTGAAGCTATAGAACCAGTCAGGCGGTAGAGCCAGGACATTATCAGAGTTTGAGTATAATTAAGATGGCTGTCTTCTTAGCAAATTTTAGGTGGCCTAACTTTCTGAGCGGTGGCATATCAACTGAATGATGAAGAATGTGTTGAGTGACACCCTGGAAAGTCCTTGTGAAGTGGAACAGCAAGCCCAGCCCCCTTTTCTGCCTTCCTTAAAGATGCTCCTCTCTTTGTTTCCATGGCACCGCATCCCCTTGGTTTCTTCCTCTGCCTGTACTTCCTCTGCTATCCTACAAGGTCTCACCTACAAGGCTTGCACTGCATTGCCTCTGAACAGTTGGAGTTTCTCAATGGTCAGCCTGGCTTCCTCTGACTCATTCTTCCTAAAGTTATCTGTAGTTGAAAATCACTGTCAGGTGACCTAATGCTAGCCACAGTGGAGCCTTTTCTCCCAACTACTGACCTACAGTCAACATCTATCCATAGTTCCTGGCTACATCAAAAGTACATCAAGAACTGGAGAGATGGTTCAGTTGATTAATTGCTTGCTACACAAGCATGAAGACCTGAGTTTAAGCTGCAGATCCCATGTTGCAAAAAAATTTTAAGCTCGGTGTGGTAGCATGTGCTTATAACACAGCAGTGGGGAGGGAGCTCCTTGGGGCTTGCCAGCCAGCCAGCACGGCCTACTTGGTGAACTCTAGATCAGTGAGAGATCCTGCCATAGAAACAAGGTGGAAAATATGCATGTGCATCTGCAAACATATTCACCCCATGCACAGACATAAATACAAATGAACATGAGCACAGATACACACACACACACACAGAGAGAGAGAGAGAGAGAGAGAGAGAGAGAGACAGAGAGAGAGAGACAGAGAGAGAAACATTGAGTTCTAAATGTCCTATGCCTTTCTTATAGGCCAGTTCTCTTACTTAGGATGCTGTTCCAGTGCTTCCTGTCTTTACAAACACCGTTTATGTGGTTGACACAAGTAGAAATCCAAGGATCATTATTCCTTCCCTCTCTGAGCCTCCCCATAGCAAGGCCTTCTTAATGTTTAATATTTTTTTTCTTTTTTTTTGGTTTTTTTTTGTGTTTTTGTTTTTTGAGACAGGGTTTCTCTGTGTAACCCTGGCTGTCCTGGAACTCACTCTGTAGACCAGGCTGGCCTGGAACTCAGAAATCCACCTGTCTCTACCTCCCGAATGCTGGGATTAAAGGCATGTGCCACCACTGCCCGGCTTAATGTTTAATTTTTAACCATTCGCTTTTCAAACCTCGTCTCCTTTCTTGTCACCCCGTCCTCATCATTTGCACTGCATGGCTTGCCTCCAATTGCCTCATGTACATCACCCTGTCTACCCACAGTCCAACCTGTCTGTTCTCCACTGTGTAGCACATACAATTCAAGAGCTTTGCAGTTCTCCTCAGATGAGCATCGAAACAAAGCTGTCAACACATATAAATCATCTAAGGCCTTCTATGACTTGGCTTTCCTTTCTTTCACCAGTCTTGCACTACTTCCTGCCGGTTGAAGCACTCGCTCTGGGCTCCTTTAGATGCTCAAGAGCAATTGCAGTCTCTGCAAAGGACCCCCATCGATCCTTCCCCTGCCTGGCATGATTGCTCTTGACTCTCTTACCTGGTTAACATTGCCCTTTACTCAGATTCAACTCCATCCTTTATTTCCTGTGGAGTCACCCCAAATGCTTTTAATCAAAGCCTTCCTGGAAAGGTCTTAAAAGCCTTTCTCCTGGCTACTCCTCTCACTCCTCATAGGATATCTCTCTTCCGTGTTGTAATCATTCAATGATGCGTGTTTTCTAAATGCGTTCTGGTTTTGCTAACTTCTGCTCCCCAGTGCCTGATACACTACCTGTCTATGTAGTTGGCAAACACTATATCTGTGCCCAGTAAGCCATATAAGCAGAGTTAACCTTCAAGGAATGAAGGTTATGATCCCTGAACCTATCATACAACCCAAATCAACACGGATGGCAGCATTCTTGGAATACATAGATATAAATAAAAGCATCCAAACATCACATTTTCTCCTAGGACTGTTTAACTGTACTGTGACTGTCTGAGCCGTTATGAAGGAAAAATAAACTCTATTCAGTTTGTGCTATTTGATGTGGAAAAAAGATTATAGATTTTTTTAATCCTATACAGAGGACATAATTTAAAAAAAAAAGATTTATTTATTTTATATATGTGAGCACACTGTAGCTGTCCTCACACACACTAGACGAGGGCATCAGATCCAATTACAGATGGTTGTGAACCACCATGTGGTTGCTGGGAATTGAACTCAGGACCTCTGGAAGAGTAGTCAGTGCTCTTAACCCCTGAGCCATCTCTCCAGCCCCAGAAGACATAATTTAAGAAGAGATTTTAAATGTTCAAGCTTTTGCTTATGGACAGTCCATTCTGTGACATGCTTCATTATTTGGAAAGGTTAGGCAATAAGATCATAGGAAGAGCTGGGGACTCTGTGCTCTCTCCATCAACCACTAAATCACCCTAGGCTACAGAAATTTAATTCTCTAGTTTCATATCTGTCTTAGTTAGGGTTTTACTGCTGTGAACAGACACCATGACCAAGGCAACTCTCATAAGGACACCATTTAATTGGGGCTGGCTTAGAGATTCAGAGGTTCAGTCCATTATCATCAAGGTAGGAACACAGCGGCATCCAGGCAGGCATGGTGCAGGAGAAGGTGAGAATTCTATATCTTCATCTGAAGGCTGCTAGTGGAAGACTGGCTTCCAGGCAGCTAAAATGAGGGTAGTAAAGCCCACGCCCACATGACACACCTACTCCAACAATGCCACACCTACTCCAACAGGGCCATACCCTTTAATAGTGCCACTCCCTGGGCCGAGCATATACAAACCATCACAATATCACTAAGGATTAAAAAACTGAGACTTATCCTTTAAAGGAAAGACTACAAAGATGAAGTATCAAGATCTGTTATCTTTTTCTTGATGTAGTTCATTTCCTGTTTCTTTCTCTTACAGACCCAGTAGAGCTCACCATTATCAAGTGTGGACGGCTTTATTAGACTGGCTAAAACCTAACTCTCAGTTGGCAGTTCAAGCAGTGAGCAGGGTTATTGTTCACGAAAACTATAATGGATCCACCTACCAAAATGACATAGCTTTGATAGAAATGAAAAAGCACGTGAGCAAGAAAGAATGTGAGCTCTCCAATTCTGTCCCTGCCTGTGTCCCATGGTCTCCATATCTATTCCAACCGAATGAGAGATGCATCATCTCTGGATGGGGTCGAGAAAAAGGTATATGCTTGGAAATTGGATTAGAAATGCTTGGACACCTATCTAATACTCACAGAAATAACATATACAGAAAAGGGAGCGCCCATCCAGTAAGGGCTGCCTGCCTGGCTCTTGACCTGAGTTGCTGCTCAGAACTCCATTATCAGAAGGACCACATGAAATTGGAGATGTAGTTTAGTGCTTGAGGGCTTGTCTAGCATGTGCAAGTTCCTGGGTTTGATCCCCGAGACCAAAAACAAGAAACCAAATGTGTTCTCGGGAGTGTGTGCATGTATAATTCCAGAAGCAGGATTGGGAGTTTAAAACCATCCTTGAGGCCAATAAGATTTGCTTCATTTTTGACCTAGAGAAGTGCTAATTAAACAGTTTTATTTCAAATGGACCTCCTGAGAGAGTACATGTAGAAAGGGGTCACAGTTGCATATACGGTGTTGCTCAGTACAGGGCTGAGACACAGGCAGACAGAGTAATTTGGCATAAGACAGCTGGAAGGTATGCAATTAAATTACTGTGATTTTATACGGTCACATATCACATTAAATTTTTATTAAGCAACTAATTTGTGCAAGAAGATTCTGGATGTTGGTAAGGAATGAGGCAGGTCTAGCCACTGAGCTCTTGGAACTTTGCAGCGAGGAAGCAAAGACTGAATAGAAAACTGCATCATTTGCATCAACTTGCTGTGAGCTGGGAAACAAAAGAGGGGACCTGGGACAAAGTCTTGCTCCTCAGCCCATCCACCTGTCTCTGGGTGCTTATGCTCCTCTCATTTTCCCTGGGCGGTCAGTGAGTAGCACCCAACCCTCTCTTTCTACAGACCAAAGATGCTCAAGTTCCTTTGACTTAAATGTGAAAGAAGTTCTGTCTCCTTGTCCATCACTTCAGGTCACATAAATAGGTACTTCCTCAAGCTCAAAAGCATGTACATGCTGACAACCATTGTACTTTCTAGCTTCTTCAAGGCTGTTTTCTGATGGTAATTTCAAGGAAATTCGTGGTTGTAGGAAAAGATATCAAAGATCATGTGAGCAGGCTCCATTACTGTCTCGTATGCCATTCCCCTATGGAATTTATTAACAGTAAGAGTGAGGTCACCACAAGGGTCAGCTCTTTACTAAGTGACTGTGACTTCAGGCCTCACATTCAACAGCCTTCCTTCATTGTTCATTTAAATTTAGAAAGATTATTCTAGAAACTAGGGATATGAAGAGACTATAATTTAAATATGCCAAGGAGGTGTCCTCAATAATTAATGTATGTAATAATTAATAAAGTACATTCATTTATCTTCTTAATGGTTTACTAAGCTAAGACAATCTTTACTTAGATTTCTTCTTTGTGGCTTCTAAATGTCTCTTTTTTCACTTTGTATAGATAATCAAAAAGTCTACTCACTTAGGTGGGGCGAAGTTAACCTAATAGGAAACTGCTCTAAGTTTTACCCAGGTCGCTACTATGAAAAAGAGATGCAGTGTGCAGGTAAGTGCCCCCTGGGTAACCTGGGGTACCCATTCTATAGTCTTCTTTGATTCTTCCGGATTGTATCCAAATCTCCTTACACAGTGGAGTAAAGTGTCCCGCGCTACGGTCTCACCAGCAAGAACGACACGGCACACATAGGATCCTTCTGCAGTAAAGCTTTAATGCATCTTGAGAGGGAGAGCATAAGCTTGCCACGAGTGGAGACCCAGAACAATAGAACACCCGCCCTTTATATGGGTCACAGCGCTTGCCTGGGACATGGAGCTTCCCCATTGGCTCCCGCACACCAGGCCAGATGCCGCCACGAGAGAGGCTGAGATTCTGAGGTGGAAAATTACCAGGTGCATGCGCACTAGCCTGTTTACAACTTGTCCTCGGCCGAATGTAGGCGCCATCTTGTAATGGCGAATGTGGGTGCTCAGGCGGCTCCCAACAGTAAAGCACGAAAGTGACCCAGGAAAACTATGCTAACTCAGGGAAACAAACAGAAGGTTTACAAATTATTTACTATACTTCAATCTGTAATCCCAAGAGGGACCTGTGACAGCCCTGTCAGGAAAGTTTTAAAAAAGTGCAAGTCTTTCTGTGCATTGGGGGGGGGGGGGGGAGAAAGGGGGGGAAAAGAGGTACCAGGGTCCTGACAGATGGAAGGAAATGTGCTTTTCTTTCTCTCAGGTACCAGTGATGGGTCCATCGATGCCTGCAAAGGAGACTCTGGAGGCCCCTTGGTCTGCCAGGATGTCAACAATGTTACTTATGTTTGGGGCATTGTGAGCTGGGGTGAAAACTGTGGGAATCCTGAGTTCCCAGGTGTTTACACCAAAGTGACCAATTATTTTGACTGGATTAGCTATCAAGTGGGAAGGCAACTCATTTCTCAATACAATGTCTGAAGCTATGACTCCCTTCTGTCCACACTTATTCTTTCAGGGGTTACCTTTTAATTGAAATGAAGCTATATAATTAATTCTCCTCAGAGCCGGCAAGAAGCAAGTCTTACTGGCTTGTCCTAAGGTTTCTTCAAAGTTTATGCCATTTTAGAATTCTGCCATATAATCCCCAATAAATATTCCGGTTAAGCACACAAGGTGGCTTGTGTTTGTTTGTTTGTTTGTTTTTCAGTGGCTAACACCACACAGCTACACCTTCAGTCCACACGTTTTATTTACAGACAGTTTGACTACGTTAACTATTCAGGAAACAATGACATTTTGATGGTAGTTTAATGACATTAGAATCGCACAAGCCTGTGTTCAAGTCACAAATCTGCCGCCAACTACATTAGACATTGGATCATTTGTTATATTCTTTGTGTATTATTTTCCATCTGTATTTTGTGGTTTTCCTTGGGGAGACTATGAACAAGCATCTATTCATCCCAAATGGGGCACCAACTGCAGACCAAAGACATTATGGTACCCAAGTCTGGCTTGATAAAGCAATGAGCATATTGGGGCTCCTTACAGGAACATGGAGGAGCAGTGACTTGAGGCAGTTGGATCACTAGTAAGCTCACCTAAGTATAAAATGACAACTCAGAAGAGTTACATCTCTGGGGCTCACTACCCAATTCGTAGGCAATTCCACAGAAGATAGCCAGCTGCTTCTTATTGCTAACACTACCTTGAAGAAGAGCCTATTGACTTTTGTACCTTTCTGAGCTTCCTGAATCTAGTGGGTCTCTTAGTTTCCTGGCCTTTATGAACCTCTCTCCCTCTTGAGAAGGAAGAAAAGCTACAGGACATTCCACAGCAAGGGAAGCTGTGAAAATGAACCCTGTGTTTACATAAAAAGCCAGGCATAGTATCATTTATGGGGCAATGACACCTCCTGGCTCTTGTCCCATTTCTCTGCTTCTTTAAGAACTAAAACATTTTCCTCCTGTCATAGGCGCCCCTTGACCCTTCCTGGAACCCTCTCCACAGCCCTCCATGCTGTCACAGACACTTGACTATTTCTTGGGTTCCTTGTTCTTAGCCTCCTTGCCAGCCTCGTCCTTCTGGTTGCTTCTTCTACTTTATTCTTTCTCTGGTGTTCTGTATCTTGACTCAGTTTTCAGTTCGACTCACAGTCCAAGGACTCATGAGTTCACGTCTCCAGTCTTGACCTTTCCTAGAACAACTTACTAACTAAATGTGCCACTAAGTACTTGCCGTTTCAGGAGTAATGCAGCCAACCCTGTTTCCTACCTGTGCCCCTCCCCCTCCCGCCTACGTAGGAAGCATCACCATTTTGTCAGGGATACAGCAAGTGCTCCGACTCCATCACAATAGCCCGATTTCGTCTCAGAACAGCGTTGATCATTCTCGAGGTATTATTTTTATTGGTTTCCTATCTCTTCCCCAGCTGTCACCCCAAGGGCACTGTGAGACACATGAGGGTAGACAGAGGAGAGTCATACTCTGTCCTCTTGGTTTCACCTCTTGCTCTTAATTCACAAGTGTTCAGTGAATCAGCATTAACTTTAGAATTGTTTTTAAAAACCAACGCTGTCATGGTGAAGCAGAGAGTGGAGATGTCTCTCTCTCTCTCTAACTGGGTTCTTACCCCACACCCCCCTCCAAGAACTGCCATGGTCAGACAATGAGCACAAAAAAAGAGATCCTTTATTGTCATTTTGGGGTTGACAACTTTCAACAATTTGCCATGGACTCACAGTAGCAACCAGAAGCCAGGGGAGAGCGGCTACAGCCCTGACTCGTGTTAAGGCTCCAGGACAATGTGTGGAGGATGTTTTGGAAGACAGCTGTGTGTGGAGACTTAAGAGTAGAAAGGCTGACGGCTCAGAACCCCATTCTGCACACTGACTTGAAACCTACGAAAACTCCAGAACAGACGCAGTGACTCAGCTTTCCAAGACGGCTCCATGCAGGAAAAGACCAGGGACAGTAGGAACAGGATGTTCTGACTGCAGGGTTTTATCAGGTCAGAGTTGTCTCTCAGGACTCCGAATCACAGACAACAGAATCCAATGAGATCAGCTTAGTGCAAACATAGCTTCAATGCCTCCATTAGATTGGCCTATAGACAAGTTGGTGGGGCGTTTTCTTGATTAATGACTGCCGTGGGTGAGCCATGCAACTGGGGGCAGTGCCACCCTTAGGCAGGAGATCTGATCGAGTCAGGAGGAACAAGCCAGAAAGCAGTGTTCCTCCATGGTCTCTACTTCAGTTCCTGCCTCCAGGCTCCTGCCCTTACTCCCCCAGAATTATAAGAGGACACAAACCTTCCCAGCCTCAAGTTGCCTCTGATGAAGATCTTTATCACAGTGACGAACAAACTAAATCAGAGCTCTAAGTATAAAAAAGCTCTTGCTTTTATAACAAACCAAGCTGAAAGTAAAGATGGCAGGAAAACCCTCACCTACCTCAGGAAAGAGACCCCAGGCCATCCTGGAGACAAAGCATTAACTAACAACCGCAGCTGCTGGCTGGTGAGTTAAGAGAACCAAGAGAGCCAAAATAATGAGAAGCCACCACACCTGCAAGGCGGGGTTGGGGGTGGGGCAATAACGCCCACCAACTGACTTAACAACCAGCGGACAGTCAATGTCAGTGCTACCAAAGCTAGAACAAGAGATGGACAAAGCAGTTCTTCAACCACTGGCTCCTGGGTGGCCAGCACATGATACACAACCATCTCTCTGGTTGGGACCGAGGGACACACATGGAGTATGTGGCCCCTCCATTGTTGGGGCGCATCAGAGCTCAGAGAACTAATACATCTCACGGCAACGGCAGCCTTTGTCTAGTTCCCATCACAGCCCTACAAAAACCTCTAGACAATGAAGGTCATCGGCTTTTCCTCTCTTAGAAAACGTCTCACACTTGGGAGTCCCTTTTCCTCGATTCCTTTCTCCTCCCCAACCCCCCCACCCCCAGAAGTCTTCTTAAGAAAGCATAGCCCACAACTGTTTTGTTGTTGTCGTTCTTAGTTTGTTTTTCAAGACAGGGTTTCTCTCTGTAGCCCAGGCTGTCCTGAAATTCACTCTGTAGACCTATCTGGCTAGCCTCGAACTCAGAGATCCGACTGCCTTTGCCTCCCGAGTGCAAAGATTAAAAGCATGCGCCACCACCGGGCTACTGTCCTTATTTTAATCTTCACTGGCATGACACAGTAAACTCTGGGTCACTGTTCCAGGTAAATCTTTGATGACCATGTCTGGTACCCTTGGGTCATATATAACTGGGTTGTGAATGGTCTGTCATAATCAAGATTCCTACATCATATGCGGCGAGATGGAAAACAAAATAGAAAATTGTACTTTGTAGAACCAATGGTAAGGAAGCTCACTGAAGATCAGCCTGAGGCACCAGGGGACTTCCCCAGAGGGGAATGTAATCTGATTTATGGAATGTCATGGTCATTGTTAATTGCCAACTTGCCAGAATCCAGAATAATTTAGGAGATGGGCCTCTGGCAATGTCTGCACAGAATTATCTTGAGTACATTAATTGATGTGAGAAGATCTGCCTCAATAGTGGGCAGGACTATTCCCTAGGCAAGTGAGTCTAGATTATAGTATAAAGTTTAGAAAGTGATTCACTTGTTGCTCTCGCCTTTCCAATTGTGATGCAACCAGCTGCTTGAAGCTCCTGCCATTTTAGCTTTTCCCTGTAATCAAGGGGACCCTGGAATTGAGCCAGAAAAACAAACAAGCAAGCCTTTAGGTGTTTTCTTTATCATCATCATCACCATCACCACCATCACCACCACCATTATTTTGTGTTTCTATGTGCATGCAGAGGTCTGAGGACAACTTGGGGAACTCTCTTCTCTCAGGTATCAAGAGGTTTTCATGTAGCAAACACTAAGCTTTCTCACTGCTTCTTACCGTTGCCTTTGCCAGAGTACTTTCTCACAGCAACAGGAAAGAAAACGGAGGCATGAGTTTCCCAAGCAGCTTCCCAAAGGCCTTGTAGCTTGAGGAGCCAGCCACACACAGGATGAAGAGCAGCACAGTGTCCCTGGTACCCAAGAGTTGAAATCACTGAAGAATTTTATAAAGTCCAAAGGGGAGGCAGGGAGGCAGAGGTACAGGGAAGGGTGGAGGGATGACATGAGATACGGAAGGCAGGAGATCCCTGGACTATTTCAGGGGAAGCTGAAGAAGTCAGAAGCCACCTTGGGGAAGGAGATTGTGGCCCTGGTTCTAGATAGGAGGAAGAGGGAAAATACAGTGTCTGAGGACAAAACTGATGACATGGTACCAAGGATGGTGAGGCCTTGAGAGATAAAAGGTGGCCGATGAGCCAGGCCAGGAGACATTCTAGTCAAAAGGGCCAAAGATAACCGTTATGTGGGCCAGGCGAAGATATGCCTCAGGTCCCACACAATAGGCAGAATTCTCTGTTGCCAAGGCCAGGCCAGAGCTACAGGTGAGTGGTAACAGACTGACGTCATCACCGTGGGCCTCCAATCATATTTAACCATCAATGCAGGCCTGCCCTTCCATGCTGTTGCCAAACTGTGACCCCCAAAAATGTGTATAAAAAGTGTGTACCTTACCAACTCGGGATCGCCATTGCCCCCCTGGTAGGGCAGCCCCAGTGCACTGGATTCAATAGACCTTGGGCTTGTCATTCTCAGTCTCTGTGTCTTTGTGGGGTGGGCCGCCTAGGTGTTTGGACTTCCGAGTCCAACAGGATGGGTAGAAGTCTATGGCAATGATGAGTTTTTATCTTAATTATGAGGTGACTGGTGTGGTCATGGGTGGCAGATAAAGAGAAACTGAATCTGAATCTAGTTTAACCAGCTATGTTACTGCACCCGTGTGCAACAGACAAGAAAAGGGGCCACCGAATCTGACATTTGAGAATGTAATCCCTGAAGAGAGAGACAGCAAACTGAGTCCTCAGAGCACAGGTTATTGTTAAGGTAAAAGACATTAATTAGTTCACCAAGATGTAAATGTGTAAAGAAATAGAAAAGAGAGGACTCGGAGCTAAGATCCTAGCCCTTGGGAGGATAGTGTGTTCAAGGCAAGTTGGAGTATAGCCTGGGCTACAGGCCAAGACCCTGTCTCAGAAAAATAAACAGAAAGGAATTTGGGTTTTAACTGAGGGCTGGTCCCAGGTAACCTTACCGCATTTGTTCTGTTTTGGAAGACACACTCCTGGACGTTTTTCTGGTTGAAGAACTAAATGAACCAAGCCTTGCTTTAAAACTCTGGGGGTAAAGCTGGGTGGACTTTAAGAGTTCATCCAGTGTAAACTCCAAAGATCTCTGCAGTCTCTACCTCCCTCCCCTCTACCTAATCAGTGATTAGCCTTTCCTCTACAGTATTTAGAATTTAAAGGAGGGATAACTGTGAACTTCCCTTTCCTTAAAATTAGAATAGAGGAGGTGCTCTGGTTGACAGAGGAAGAGTTCCATCCTCAACAACCCTCAGACTCAAAGACGACGCTACAGTGCTAGGATTGCAGCCCATCATAAAGTTCCCATAAGGACCCAGGAGGCAAATCCAGGCTTGATAGGCAAGGCCAAG
The DNA here is from genome assembly GCA_019843965.1 of Rhynchomys soricoides. NCBI lineage: Eukaryota > Metazoa > Chordata > Mammalia > Rodentia > Muridae > Rhynchomys > Rhynchomys soricoides. The sequence goes on along the minus strand of JADRCH010000052.1, from coordinate 4,785,852 downwards.
CGGGCAGTCACGTGTTCAATCAAGCCCCTGTGCTGGACCCAAGGCCGTGCCCAGAAAAGGCTGGGACTGCTGAGCCCAAATGAGGATGTGCTACTGGAGTCGGAGTCGTTCTAAAACAGGAGAGCTTTGAAGAACAAGCAAGCAAACAAACCTCACAAGGAGACCGGAGGTGGTGGCATATGCCTTTAATCCCAGCAGGCGGATCGGATTTCTGAGTTCGAGACCAGCCTGGTCTACAGAGTGAGTTCCAGGACAGCCAGGGCTACACAGAGACCCAATCTTGAAAACCAAAACAAAAAAACAACCAAACCAAACCAAAATCACTCTGGTGTTAAAGCAATGACTATGTCTAGGGCATGGGCAATGGCGTTTTTAAGAGTCCACAGAGAGCCGGGCAGTGGTGGCGCACGCCTGTAATCCCAACACTCGGGAGGCAGAGGCAGGCGGATTTCTGAGTTCGAGGCCAGCCTGGTCTACAGCGTGAGTTCCAGGACAGCCAGGGCTACACAGAGAAACCCTGTCTCAAAAAACAAAAAAACAAAAAAACAAAAAAAAAAAAGAGTCCACAGAGGTTAGGACGGAACGCTATTGGAGCATTCGGGAGACCACGTGGGAGAGGAGGACGCCACCGCATTCCCCAGGCGCTCACGCTCCGGCGCATGCGCACTGTGCGGGACGCGGCCCCCTAGGAGCGGCGCGCGTGCCCGGGCAGGCCCTCCGCTTGGCGCGGCTCAGTGACGGGCGCGAGCTCGCGAACGCGGAGGAGGCCGGGGCCTGAGCTGGAGCGCGCGCCGCTGCCTAGCCTGGCCGCCCCGGCCCTGCAGATGGTGGCTCCGCGGCTCGCGCCCGCCCGGGGCCCTGCGCTCCTGCTCCTGCTCTTCCTGGTCACCGCGCGTGGCCAGGAACAGGACCAGACCACCGACTGGAGGGCCACCCTCAAGACCATCCGCAACGGCATCCACAAGATAGACACGTACCTCAACGCCGCGCTGGACCTGCTGGGCGGAGAGGACGGGCTCTGCCAGTACAAGTGCAGCGACGGTGAGCAGCCGGGGGGAAGGGGGGAAGGAGTGGGAGGGGGATAGAGGAGGGACAGTGCGGGGCTGGGGGATGGGAGAATCTAAGCCGGGCAAGTGGATGGGGGGACGGGTATGGAGCAAGGAAATGAAGGGACTGGTGCCGGGCAGAGGGATGGAGCGACAAGTGGGGAACAGGAAGATGGGGGGACTTATCCCTCCGGATAAGTTTGGGGCAGGTTGATGGGGGGGCACTTGCGGAGCAGGGGGATGGGGGACAGGTAAGGTTCAGGAAGATGGAAAGACACTTCCATCCACGGAGCAGGGGGCGGGGACAGGTACAGGGAAGGGGGATAGAGGGACAACTGGCATAGGGGAACAGGTGCCCGTCCTCGGGTGTGGAAAGAATGAGCAGCGCTTGGAGCGTGCTGTCCTTGGGATTGAGCAAGCTGGGAACAAATGTGAGAGGTCACCTGAGTGCGCACTCAGCACTCTGCTCTCCTTTGCATCTGAGTTTCTCGCCCTTTTCCCCTTCATTGCACAAAGTTGCCTAAGACCTTACTGATGGGAAGTGAACAGACTGATTTTAGCGCGTGCAGTCACGCACACACACGCGCACACATTATATAATTGATTCAGCTAAACATATGAAGCCGAACGATAATTTAAAAGCCATCAGTTGATATTCAATGCTGTTTTGTTTGTTTACCTTGCAAAACAAGGTAAAATAAATTGTGGCTTTTGTATAGATTTCTGGTGTACTTGGTTTTTGAGGGAGGTATACGACATTGAAAGAGTTCCCCTAACTTCTAGAAAGCAGTCTATTGAGACGTGTAGTTTTGTTTTGCTTTGATTTTTGAGACAGAGTCTCAGGTAGCCCATGCTGGCATTGAACTTGGTATGAGGCTGGCCTTGAACTCCTGTTCCTTGGCCTTTGGAGGGAGGGGGACTTGGATGACAGACACAAGCCACCTTGTCCACCTTGTAGCTTTCTTTCCTTGGTTATCACTGGAACCTCCTCCTTATTCTCTGCCGGTATTAGAGTTTTTCTGCACATTCCTTTCATTGTTTTTAACTGAGACTTGCTTCATGGCAGCATGGGTTGTAATAAAATCAGCACTTACGGCAGAGATTTGAATATTTGAGGGGTTTTTGTTGTTTTCATGCTTTTTTTTTTTTTAAGCATTTGAATTGTATGGGGGGGGGGCTTGAGGTGGGATGAGGCTTCTGTCTGACAGTCCATAATGTTCGGATAGAACTTGTAAAATCAAGTTTCTTATGAGGTTAGCTAAGGCCACCAGCTGAAAATAATAAGGAAATTCATGACTTTACTGAGAAACCCTGAGTGCAGAGTTGGTAAACTTAATGGAAAAAAAGTCTCTCCTGTAAAACTGGGATGCCACCTGCAGCTTTTGAGTCTCCAGCTAGCCTTCTCCTTTATTAAGAACATTCCATTGAGTGGGTTCTAGAGATCTCCCTTTGCCTCCAAAACTCTTGCCTAAAAACTTGTACCTGTACGCACCAAGAAGAATATTTTCTTCCTGTACAATATTTTGGTTTTGTGAACTGTATTGGGAGATGTCATCGGTAACAAGGAATAAATGGTAACTTTGCAAGGCATTAACTTTTCTAACTTAATTCCTGACCATTATGCAAACGTTAGTCTTGACCGTGTATCAGCCGTTGGAAGGTGGGGGATTTAGCAGTGGGAGATAAGATCCCTGTCCCTGGAGCTTGTGTTCTGGTGGGGAGTCCGGAGAGCCAGTGAGTCCGGACAGCTGTGTACTCACTGTCCGCAGGTCTGTTGTGACCACTGCCGAGAACAAGAAACTTTCTCAACACAAGAAATGAAAGACTACCACAATGGCACTGGGAAGTACTGGGAGCCACTTGCCTTTCATATTGGCTGTTCCAGGGCAGAAGGAGAAGGTTGGGAAGTACTAGGAATGCTGGGTGATAATCAGGGAAAGAATGTTCCAGGAGGGAGCAGTGAGGACACAGGTCCCGAGGGCACAGGCTCACAGGAAGCCAGTCTGTGACTGAGGGTTTCTGCCTGTGGCAGTGGGAAGATGCAGCTGTTATTTACAGAGACAAGGATGACTTGAAAGGTGCAGTCTTTAGAAACAGCTTGTGAGTGCCAGCCGTAAGAGAACGTCCCAAAACTATATTGTTCCGATGCAAAGGTTGCTTTAAACCTCCCGTTGTCTTGCCACCAATCTCCTGGGTAAGGCAAAAACTGCTGAAGGCAACAGATGTGTGCACCTCCGTTTAACCTCCCTTTCCTAAGAGCTTGGTGTTCTGGGTTCCCTTCGGTCATCTTTTCCCAGGTGGAAAAGGCCTTAATGAGAGTTATCTGAAGTTTTTATGGGAACAAATTTTGTTTACCATTTAACGTGCGCGCTCTGTGTGTGTGTCTGTCTGTCTGTGGGGGAGTGGGATGCACACATGTTGGTGTTTGGTTGGTGGACCCATGTGTACACATACAGAGGCCAAGAGAGAATGTGAGTGACTTTTTTTTCTTTTACTCTGACTATTACTCCCTTAAGACAGTGTTTCTCTGAGAGTGAAATTCACTGATCTGGCTGGTCAGTGAGTGCTGGGATCTGCCTGTCTCTGTTACCCCCCAACACTGGGGTTGCCCAGCTATGTATCTGCATGCTAGGGATTTGAACTCGGGTTAACGTGGCATACCAATCACCATTACCCACCTGGGCCAGCTTCCCAGACCTTCATTTTTTTTTTTCCTCCCTTACAGCAAAGGAAATTAAGTGAGAAATGTTTTCCGTTTCTGTTGAAAAATAGAAGAAAGTAGCTTCTAAAGTGTTTCTGGAATTTTAAATAAGTTGTTCATTCCTGTAGTGATAGATATGTTAGCAGGAGGGTCTAAGTGCTGTACTGAGAATTGAGCGTGAGTGGAGGTAGGGTAGCCAGAATGGAGCCAGGCTGCTGGGTGCAAGAGCCCAGACAAGGGCTGGAGAGAGGGCTCAGTGGTTAAGAGCACTGACTGCTCTTCCAAAGGTCCTGAGTTCAACCACATGGTGGCTCACAACCATCTGTAATGGGATGCCCTCTTTTGGTGGGTCTGAAGACAGCTACAGTGTACTCATATATATAAACAAATAGATAAATCTTAAGAGTCCGGCCAAAAGGTTGTGCTGATTTTGTCTTGAGTTGGCAGGAGTTGGGGTGATGAGGAGAGGCTGGCCAGGAGCAGGCAGCACACCCCTGTTAACAGGGTGGAGGTAGGAGGTGGGCACAGTCAGGTGGGTGGGTTTTGCTTGACTATTTTTCAAAGAAGAGGGAAGGAAGCCATCAATTTCTAGAAATCCTAAGAATGAAGATGTTGGGACAACTGAGGAAAACAGGAAATGAATGACCTAGAGCACTGGTTCTCAACCTGTGGGTCTCGACCCCGTGGGGGGTCACGCCTCTCTGATATCCTGCCTATCAGATATTTACATGACGGTTCACAACAGTTGCAAAATTACCGTTACGACATAGCAACGAAGATAATTTTATGGTTGGGGGTCTCCGAAGTATGGGGGACTATCTTAAAGGATCACATTAGGAAGGCTGAGAGCCACTGGTCTAAGGAGAACAGTTATTCTCAGAGCCACGTGGAGATGAATGGGTTAAGTCCCAAGTGCTGAGTTAGTGAGACCAGTTGGGGTCACCACTAGTTTATGCACAGTGGTAAGATCTTCCCGTGACACTGTTTCTGAGAGTCTCATCTGCTAAATTTTCTTCCAGGTGAAATGACTCTAAGTCTATTTGAGAGTGTTTATGTCAAATTTGAGGGAAGAGAATGATAATCAGTGTCTCAGTTCCTGCAAATACTTAGGTTTTGCCCTCAGAGGGAGAGGAGAAAACACTAAGAAGCCAGCCACTTTTGTCAGTGGTTCTTATGTCCCGTGGCCACAGTACATCATGCTATTGTGGCTTGACTCCTAATTGTGTTTCTTCCATGAGTGAGCTTCTGTAAGCCTTGGAAAGACTGGTAATAGGGAAACTGTGAAAAGTTTAGTGTTCAGCATCTCGTAGCACCACTTACAGCAATATTTTAGATGACATTAGTACATAATTTGGCACCTGATTCAGCTAAGTGTTTATGTATGTGAGTGTTTTGCCTGCACGGATGGATGTTCACCGCATTCATCATGCACTCAGGGAGCAGAAGAGGGCATCAGACTTGGAGCTAGGACTACAGACTGTTGTGAGCTTCTCTATGGGGACTGGGGACCAAATGTGGGTCCTCTGCGAGAGAAGCAAGAAACTAACATTATTTAAATTATTGCTGTAAGCGGTGTTAAGAGACGCCGAACATTAAAACCTTATTATTTTGAATAAGCAGCTTTATGTATGATTTGTTCTAAACAATTATGTTTTAAACTTAATCTATTTATTGAATGTATGTCCGTGTACTTAATTTATTTGAGTGGGGGCAGAGAGAAGGAAAGGGAGGAAGCCCACATGCCCATGCCATGATGTGCGTGTGTGGGGGTCAGAGGACAGCTTTGGGGAGTAGTTCTCTCCTTTCACTGCAGGATCTGGGGCTCACACTCGGGTTGTCAGGTTTGCAGGGCAAGAGCTTTGCCTGCTGAGTCAGCCTTGAGATAATATTTCAGTATAAAGGTGAATTTAGACCTTTAAACCCCTGAACTATTTCAGCAAAGTAGTTACTTCTGCTGTTTGTGGTGGGTTTATTTGCTCACTCTATGGAAAGAGAATATTTTAATGTTGGCAGAGTATTTCTCAGTTTTCTCATACCTAGTAATTTCTTGGGCACTCATTGTGTGCTAGGCATCTTCTAGGGAAGGAAGAGAAACCCATTCTCATGGAGGTATGCTAATATGTCTCATAAACGTTAGAAAAACAACAACCTCGGTGTCAGATACAGAAGGGGAGGTGCTCTTTCTAGATGGGGTGAGCTTTGAGGCTGTTTTAGAGAAGAGACATTGGTTGGTCTAAAAAAAACCCCGAACTGACAAAAACATACAAGCGCGTGCCCCTTTCAGTGCAATGTTAGGGAGTCAGTTCCCAGCGTTTATTTCAGCATTCTTTCCAATGTTTCATAAAAAGTAGGTATAGATTTATTTATTTATTCTCTTTACATCCCAGTGACAGTCCCCCCTCTCCTCCCAGTACCCCCTTCACATGGGACCTTCCCCCTCCCTCCCTTCATCTTTAAGAAGGGTGAGGTTCCCCCTGGGTACCAACCCAGCCTGGCACCTCAACTCACTGCAGGACGGGGCACATCCTCTCCCACTGAGGTCAGAGCAGAAGGCCCAGTTACTCCTCAGTGTTGCCACCCTCCCTCTGCAGGACACTCTGGCACGTCTGACATGGCTGCTCTACACCTCCCCTCTCCCCTTTTGTCCTCTGCTTCTCCATGGTGGGCATAGTTCCTTGGTGTCTTTTTCTAACTTCATGTGCTTCAGGTCATCCTCTTGCTTAACAGTATCTCGTAGGAAGACAGTGTCTTCGTGTGTTGGCGGATGCCCACATCCCTATATTATGTCACTGTCACTACAGTCATCCAGGTGTCAGGGAGTATTTCTGCAGCTTGGAAATGGAGACAGTTTAGATCAGGCACAAGGGAAGGAAAGAAAGGTGGAAGAATTGCTGTATGAACAGGAAAGGAAAAGGAAACCAGACAGGTAAGTGGATGCTAGAAGCTCACACCTCCTTGCTTTGTTTGCATCAGCTGTCTGAGGGTGATAACGTTTGGACAGGAAAGGCGACAGAGGTCTGTAGATGCGTAGGTGGGAAGGGGGATGTACCTGTTATCTGTGCAATCAGAAACAGGACAAACTGTCCTTTTAAAATAATGAGCCTGCTTTTCATCAGCTTCCTGACAGGTTTTAGGTGATGTGCTTCTGAATTTAAAACCGTTGTTAACCTGAAAAACTATATATAGTAAATACCTTCTTTCCAGATTTGAACACACTATAGCGTATTTGTAGTGCTTTTTAAAAAGAGTATTAATAGTCTGGCTCATTGATTCATGTATATCTCTAGAGCCGTGGTTCTTGACCTTCCTAATGCTGTGACCCTTTGATACAGTTCCTCATGTTGTGATGACCCCCAACCATAACATTTTTGTAATTTTGCCACGGTTATGAATCATAATGTAAATATCTGATATGAAGAATATCCAATGTGGGTCCCCTGTGAAAAAGCCAGTCAACGCCAAAGGAGTCGAGACCCACAAGTGGAGAGCCGCTGCACTAGAGGTTTGTGAGCATTTGAAATCACTCTGTTAAAACCTGCTCAAGAGAAAGCTTTATACTAATGCGTAAGGAACTGGAGTGTTTCCAAGAACCCTTTGCCAGTTTAGCCTCTCTTCCTGCTGTTGGACTCAAAAGTCCAAACGCCTAGGTGGCCCACCCCACAAAAACAGAGACTGAGAACGATGCAATAAGCACGAGGTCTATTGAATCCAGTGCACTGGGGCCACCCTGCCAACAGCGCAATGGCAACCCTCGGTTAGTAAAGTATACACTTTTTATACATTTTTTCTGGGGCAGAGCTTGGCAACAGCATGAAAGGGTAGGCCCGCATTGGTGGTTAATTTGGACTTTTTACATTATTGGAGGCCTGCGGTGGGGTGATGTTGACAGCCGGCCATAATGTCAGTCTGTTACCACCCACCTGTGGCTTCAGCCTGTCCTTGGCAACAGAGAATTCTGTCCATTGTGTGGGGCCTGAGACATATCTGCACCTGGCCCTGCTGTCTCATTTCATAACGGTTGTCTTTGGCCCTTTCGACTATCTGGACTGTCTCCCAGCCTGGCTCATTGGCCGCCTTTTTGTCTCTCAAGGCCTCACACTGCTATGGTTTAAGTATGGCTTGTCTCTCCACAACTGAGATTTCATCTCCATTAAAAGATGAAGTACTAAGAGGTGCAGAGGACTCTGCCTTCATGAATTGATCATGTGTGATCTGTGTCTACTTCATGGATCAATAAGGTTATCTTGTGACTGAGTGTGCAGTAAAGCCTGTTTGGCTGCTTTCTCTCACTCTGGTCTCTACTCATGTGATGCTTTGATCTTTGAGAGAATGAAGCCAGCAAGAACGCCATAGCCAAATGCAGCTCCTGGACTTTGAATTCAACATATGAGCCAAAATAAACCTCCCTTTAAAAATTACCTTGGCCTTTGTGATATTAGCAACAGGAAATAGCCTGGGATGGAGGTGTAGCCTAGGGCTAGAGTTCTGGCCTCACTTTTGCAAGGCCCTGAGTTCAGTCAATCTCCAGTACCACAAAAAGAAAAGAAGAGAAAAGAATGAATGAATGAATGAATGAACAAATTAAGGCTTCTGCTTTCTTATGCAGGGCTTTAAACCATAGATAAAAATGTGTAGTTTCTCTTGATAGTCCCAAGGAAACTGTAAGCTAGCTAAAATTTCACTTAAGTAGTCACAATGGGCTGAGTGGTTTCCCAAAGGGCTGGATTAACATCACAAGGACTGCTAGAGGGGACTCTTCTACATCAAAATGCTTCTTGCCTCAATTCAGATCAATATCTGTGGCTCAAGTTTATGACTCCAGGTCATACTGGGCAGATAGCTCTAGAGGTAAAGCTCATTAAATAATGGCGGAAGATGAAGTAAAGCCAATGAAATAGAATCCTGTAACAGGTCTAAAAATTTAATAACAGAAGTGCTAAAAGTCTTCAAGTAGGTATTTATTTATGTTTATATTTTTATTTTATTTATTTATTTATTTATTTATTTATTTATTTTGAGACAGGGTCTTTCTATGTAGCCCTGACTGTCCTGGAACTCACTGTGTAGATGACCTTGAACTCGGGTCTGTCTGTCTCTGGCTCCTGAGTGCTGAGATTAAAGGCTTGCACCACCACGCCCAGCTAGGAATAGATATTTTCAAAGCTCAACTTTAGGAAGTACTTTTTTTTTAAAAAAAAAAAAAAAAATTGCTACCATTTGTTAGTTTAACCCTGAGATTCAGCTTCCATGAGCTCTGTTAAAATGAATATTCTGTCACCTCAATCACTATCTATAATGATTAAGTTTCACAGTTTATTTATTCAGATGAGTATGATGTATGTGTATGGGCGTGTGCATCCCAAGGTGTGCATTTGGAAGTCAAGAAGTTAATTGGTGTGTGTGAGAACCGGTTCTCTGTATCTTGTGGGTTGGGGGTAGGGTTGAACTTAGGTAGTTAAGCTTGGTAACAGATACTTTACCAGCTAAGCCATCTTGATGGCCCCTGGCTGCCACATTTTAAAGCGATGTAACAAGTTAGAAGTAAATGAAGGCCCAGGAAAATCAAAAGACTGAAGAGTAAACAGTGATAGTGTTTATTTATAACAAATGTGACAGACGTCATAGGGGTTAACTTTCTGTGTCTGCCCAGTGCCCATTGATTTGATCATTTGTCAACAGCATTCATTGAAAACGTAACTACATGTAGAAGCTATGCTAGGCATGGGGCATGTACAACAGAGAGAGGCCTGCCTCAGTTTACATTTCAGTATGGAGAACCAATTAGTAAATGAAAAAGGCAGATTAATGGCATAGTGTGTTAGAAGCGGTACTGGTCAGAAGTATCACCAGTAAACACCATGCTGAAATGTGAATGTTACTCTGCTTGGGTTACTCTCACAGAATGCCATGCTAGGTGTGCTATGAATAGACTTTCTTTATTAGCTGCATTCATGAAAGAGTTGGCTACAGGAAATGGAGGCAGAATCTATGGTCCTATCATGCCCTGAGTATACTAAATGTATTAGATTGTTATTGCAAAACCTTATCTTTCTTCAATTAGGTTTTAGCTAAACACCTTCTAGTTGATGGTTATTGAGCTTCTTGCTGATACAGTGCATGTCTACCAGGTTTACACCTACAAGACTCAAGCATCAGATGTGCAGGAAGGCAGTGTTGATCTTTCGAACGTGTGGTGCGTTATCATGTGCACCTTTGAAATCTCTGTGGTCCAGGATAAGCTTTGGCATGTTTTGACAGTGTATGCTTACAAATAGTAATGACCTTCATGAATGCTTCACATCTGTGTATGTGCTGCACATTTGCATATGTTCTGCATTCTTCACGAACTAAAAATAATTTCATGATCAAGCATTCTAGCATTCACCAAAGTAAGTACATCATTATTTATGTTTTGTCCAACTAACTGTAAACATCTTCAGGGCTAGTCCAGCACATTTTATACCTTTAGATATATGTATTTTATTTCTTTCATTTTTTAAACTAAATATGACATCATTTTTATTTTATATAGGATCGAAGCCTGTTCCACGCTATGGATATAAACCATCACCACCAAATGGATGTGGCTCTCCTTTGTTTGGTGTTCATGTAAATAGCTTTTTTCCTTTGATAAGCTTTTGACTGTTAGTCTAATATTTTTAGTATTGCGAGGCCTAAATGTTTCCTCGGGCTCACAAATAACTTTGTTCATTAGAATGATTGTGTTTATTATTGTTTTCTGATAAAACATATTTAACAACTAAACAATATTAAATGGGTTTAAAGTAATGACTTAATTTTTATCCTGTATAAATATCACAGGAATGATGTTTTCTAATTATCACAAACGTAACTTGAAATTTTATAGTGCAAAGTAATTCTGGTTACGAAGCGGGAAGTGGATGAGGCTTGTTTTCTGTGTAAACTGGAGCTGTGTGAGGCACAGTGTAGTGATTGCAGCGGTTTTTCTTGGGTAGACTAGACAAGCCAGGAGCCACAAGTGGAGGGAGGTTTGTAAAAACAGTTCCTATCCACCAGGGTTGTGTAAGTTAATTAAAATAAGCTAAGTTATAGACTCAAAGTAATGGTATCTCTTGAAAATGGAAAAATACTTAAAGTTCAAAAACAAACAAACTACCGTTTGAATTATAGGTGTTAAAGAGTTTTCTGCAACATTTCACAAAAAGTACATGTATTTCGAAGAAGGATCACAAAATATTTTGAAAATCCAAAGATCATAAAAACCCTCACGATTTCTTAAGCTTGTTATTTGCAAAGCTATGCTTTGGGGCTAAAGAGTGGGTAAGAGTGCTTTCGTGCAGGCATGAGTATTTGAGTTTGAATCCCCAATGTCCACATACAAGCCAGGCATGGCTGCATGTGTCTGTGACCCTAGTGTTGGGGAATAGACAGGCGGAGCCTCAGCGCTCTCGAGATAATAGTGTAGCCAAAACAGTGGTCCTCAGGCTCAGTGAGAACCTTTGTCTCAGGGTAGTGAGGCAGACAGCAATAGAGGAAGACACCTTCCTCTGACTGCCCTCCTGTGGCCGCTTACACACACACACACACACACACACACACACACACACACACACCATATAAATAAATAAATAAATAAAGCAAGAAAGAAAGTCAGTCAGTTGTGCATTATGTTTTGGATAGTTAAGAGCTGTAAAAGTTACTGACAGTTACTGTAACTGCAAAGTAGAGGAGTGGGTGTGGCCGACACAGTTAGCTGGGAATGGTGAGGAGAATGGGGAAACTCTAACACAGGAAACATTTCTAGGCAGATGTGGGTTTGGGGATTGTCTACAGCAGTGGTCATTTACTTCTAAGGAGTCCATCTGAATGCGTCCCTTATGCTGGGAGCTATGCACCTTACTAAGTGACATCCAATGCTCTCACAGCTGAACATTGGCATCCCTTCCCTGACCAAGTGCTGCAACCAGCATGACAGATGCTACGAGACCTGCAAGAAAAGCAAGAGTGACTGTGACGAGGAGTTTCAGCACTGCCTCTCCAAGATCTGCAGAGATGTGCAGAAGACACTCGGACTAGCTCAGAACGTTCAGGGTAAGGGCGGCCTGCTGGCTGGGCTCCGGTAGTTTCTAATAGTGCAGCAAACACCTGCTCAGAAGAGAAGCGTACCAATAGAGCCCTCTCACATGCATTAGCTGGCAGCATCGGTTGCCTGCAGTGAGGAGCTAGCTGATCGTTTTTGTAATCTAAAATTACACATAGCCATAAAAGCAAAGTGTTCAGAAGGAGTCTGTGAGGCAGAGAAGGGCAGAATTGATCTCCCTTAGATATGGAGATCTAATCACTCAGAAACTAAATGCTGAAGTCTTGAAGCAAGTTGTCATAGTCCACTTGGGATGCTGTAATAAAGTGTAATAAACTGAGTTTGGTTATAGACAGGAGAAATAATTCAGGAGGCTAGGGCTCACACAATGAAGGCACAAGTAGTCAGCATCTGGTAAGTTGCTCTGGTTGGTTTATAGACTACACTTTCAAGGTGTATCATGAGACACAGGGAAAGGGACGAGGCGGCTCTCTGGGATTCCATTCAGTTTGTCTCACTTCTGTTGTGGTGCAGTACTGGGGGTTACACTGATTGCCTTGAGTGTTGGGCAAGCCCTCCACTGCCGAGCTATGTCTAAAAGTTACACTGTTTTTAATGTGACTTATCCCGTTTATGAGGTTACTGCCCCGATGACCTTTACCTTGGAGGTTAAGACTTCAACAGATAATTCTTAAAGGAACATAGATATTCATATAGACATTCATATAGACAGATAGTCATAGCACCAGTGAATTTTAGCGTGTAGTACAGCTCCTAGACTGATGGCTCATGTGCTTGTAACTCCAGATCAGGAGGCTGCATGTTGCTTGACTCTCCCTGGGGATGTGTAAAGAAACGATGTTTATACTAGATAGAGTACCGATAACAGACCAAAGAAACAATCACATCAAAATCCAGCTTCTAAATCCGTGAGTTCATTGAGGATACCTATAGGAGCTCAGGTGACTCAGAAACAGACACATCACCTCAAGTTCCACTCTAGCTTGGGTGACGAGGACTTGGGAAGTTTGGTTCATTAGAGCCCTGCTTTAGTTAGGGTTTCTATTGCTGTGAAGAGACACCCTGGCCAAGGAAACTCTTAAAACAGACAACATGTAGTTGGGGCTGGCTTACGGGTTCAGTGATTCAGTCCATTATCATCATAGCAGGAATCACAGTAGTGTCCAGTCAGACAAGGTGCTGGAAAAGGAGACAAAAGTTCTTCTACATCTTGTTCCAAAGGCAAACTGAAGAAGACTGACTTCCAGGCAGCTAGGAGGATGGTCTCAAAGCCTACCCCACAGTGACACACTTCCTCCGACAAGGCCACACCTCTTAATCCTGCCACTCCCTGGGCCAAGCATTTCAAACTACCACAAGCCCCAACCTCCTGCCCACCTGTGTACACTTCCATCCTTAGGAGCAAGAACAGCTGGGATGCACATGGGAGAGGTGACTGGAACCTCAAGGAGGAGACAACCCCTCTCCTGTTACCTCAGACCTGGCTAACACTACATTGTTTTGCTTATTTATGATCATGACTGTAATGCCAAGGCATTCTGTGGGTCACCACAGTGGTCTCTCCATGCTGACGGTCAGGTCGGGACAGAGGAAATGGCTTCTCTACCACACTCCACCCTTTCTTCAGCCTGTATATTCTTTCTTTTTTGTTTTTGTTTTTTTTTGAGACAGGGTTTCTCTGTGTAGCCCTGGCTGTCCTGGAACTTACTCTGTAGACCAGGCTGTCCTCGAACTCAGAAATCTGCCTGCCTCTGCCTCCCAAGTGCTGGGATTAAAGGCGTGCACCTCCACTGCCCTGCTCCTTATATTCTTTCTGTTCTTTCTTCCTCTTTTTTAACATTCCCTGAGCCTTGGAGAGGTGAATATGAGTGTATATGCGTGTGTATGTATACACACCTGATTCTTTCCAAAGCAATGAGTCTCTTTGCCATGACAGTAGAGGCTTAGCCTCAGTTTTTGGTCAGTTATGAGACTCAACAGGAAGCAGAACTCACTATAAAAATAAACCTTTCTCCATGACTGAAGCAGACAGCAGCAGAAATACATGGGCATAAACAAGGGTGAACTTTGGCGATTTAACAAAACAGTAGCTCATAATCTCCCAAGTGCAACCTGCAATTCTCCAGGGCTTTCCCATGTCTTCAATACCCAGCATTAGTTCCCTCGTATGTAATAGGTAGCTTACTCATAACAAGTGTTCCATATGCACCATGGGCACATCTTACATGGCATGTTGATGGTATAACATGAAGGGCCATAGCTAAGCAGAAAAGTCAGTGGCAATAATTCCCAGCAAGCTATCATTTAGCTCACTACAAATGGTAGCTCACGGGGAAGAACCTTCACACTGCTGTCAGCCTGATTTCATCGTGCCCTCTAACACCAGCAATGGGGACTCACTAGCCAGTTAGGGTACTTGACAAGAGCAATGGCAATAGAAATGATTCCATCCAGGGCCAGCTTGGGGAGCCAGTAAATTTATAGGTGCATCTTACAGGGACGTGGATGATGGCTGTAAAACACCAGTTCTACTGAAAGTCCCACCCTAGAGCAGGTGATGACTCACAAAAGCTAAGTGACTGGAGTCTCAACTGCCAGTCAACCTTGTCATAAGCTGAACTGCAATCTCTAGAAATATAAATCACTGTTCAGTACAAGTATTTATAAGACTTTTCCTTCTATGAAGCAAAGAATAAACACTAAAGTCAGAGGAGTGGCAAGGATAAAACCAGGAAAGAAAACTAACACTTTTATGCATTTTCCTTAAAATATTGTGCTAGATAATGTAGTTTTCTTTGGTACTCACAAAAGCCCTGCGTGCTAGACGGGATCCCAGTGTCTCTCAGGGAAGGAAAATGACAGGAACTCTGAAGCCCATGCTGTCTATTGACTACCCAGGCAGTCTCATGCTGTAGCTCTGACTCTGAAATCCAGGAAGACCTGTCCAGGAAGGAGCTCTCAGATAAGCCTGAATTCACTGCTTATACCCACTAGCACGTTTTTGGCTACAGTAGTCAACTGAGGCGCAGGTGGATGGATTTCTTATTTTCTAACCTAGAAAAGACACAGGAGAATAGCCAGGTGATGTTCTCCAGAGATGATTGTGCCCCATAATGGCAGTCTTTTGGAGAACTTTAAAAAGCATGATTCTTCCTTAATGTGAATATTTGAAGGAACTATTTTGGAAGCTAATTTTTGGTTCAGCTCTGTGAAGGTAGTATGTCTTAATAGATTTATTTATTGATTTTATATATGTGAGTACACTGTAGCTGTCTTCAGACACACCAGAAGAGGGCTTCAGATCCCATTACAGATGGTTGTGAGCCACCATGTGGTTGCTGGGAATTGAACTCAAGACCTCTGGAAGAGCAGTCAGTGCTCTTAACTGCTGAGCCACCTCTCCAGCCCCCAGAAATCTTCATTGTGATTACATTTTTCAGCTAAAAGGAACTAACACTGATGGCATGATTTGTGATTCATAAAGATTATTTGTCTACGAAAAATTATCTGAACATTCGAAATCAAGCATGCACACCACGCGTGCGCGCGCGCGCACACCCCCACACCCCCACACACGTCTCATGGCAAAGAGACTAAACCAGAATCTGCAGGGTGTGCTGTTGGTGTGAGGGCTGGGCTGACTTGCCCTGCTCCATGTTTGTGCCTTGCATGTCTGTGTGCACCAGCAGATGATAGAGGAGGGAACTGAGTGATGCCCAGTAGTGACGACACGTCTTTACTCTGCAGCATGTGAGACAACGGTGGAGCTCCTCTTTGACAGCGTCATCCATTTAGGCTGCAAGCCATACCTGGACAGCCAGCGGGCTGCGTGCTGGTGTCGTTATGAAGAAAAAACAGATCTGTGAAAAAGCCCCTGGCAGCTGCAGAGCAGGCGAGAATGGAGGACAATCCCTGCCAGAGATCTAGTGCTTCCACAGCCTAACGCTGCCTTAGTTTTGTGACAATGGATCATTTGAGGCCTTACTAGACTGTTTTGATTTTAAAACTCAAAGTGAAAAGGGCGGGGGCCGGGAAGAAGCAGAGGGAAGAGCCTGCTTGAGACTTGGAGTGAAGAGAGAAGAGAGCATGCCTTCCCGGGCCTCACTGCCTCCGTGGCTCCCCCAAACTGGGAAGAAAAACTTCAAGCCAATGTGACTTGATTTTCATAGCTGTACTTAACAATAAAAATGAAAGCAAATGTAAAATTCATTGTAAGGACTTTTCAACTTTATTTTGAAATAGAGGACAATCTTCCCTTAGAACTATTATTTATTTTGAAATTTCAAATATACATTTATACCTGGAGAAACTATTTCTCCATTTTAATTATACAGAATGTGTTGTCTCTCTGGAGCCTACTAAGGTAGGTATAAATATGTTACTCACAATCACCAGGTTTCCAAGTGTGCATTTCTTGTACAGTTGGAATCAATGGTTGATACTTCTCTCGAAAGACAACCCAGGACATACAAGTATTGTGATGTGTTCGGTTTTCAGAAGCACAGCACTCCTGTTTCACAAGCCACTTAGCGAACGTCATCTTTTGCTATGAATTCTAGGAGTGACGGGTTTAATGTGCCAAATCCATGCACTGTATGCTGCCGAGTTTGTGGTTATTCCCTAACCCCAGTTTCTCTTCTTCTATTCTGAAGTATTGTTAAAAGTCTGCCGTTTTCTAATGGAGGTTTTAATAAAAGCTATTCTTGATGATAATGTTTACTTCTTGATTATCTCCTGAGAGTGTTTTCAAGTCTTTAATTGTGTGGATGGAAGATTCGAAAGGTGAAGTAGAACTGTCTTTTGTGGATTTCTCATTTACACTGAGAATTAACAAGTGTGAAAACAAATCCCAGAAAACCTTGGCAGTTTCCCCCACCCCCACCCCTCTTCCCTTCTCCCTCTTGCTCCGGGCCCCACTTGATCCTGCCCAAAGGTTTTTTATTTGTTTCTCATTACAGATGGTTGTGAGCCACCATGTGGTTGCTGGGATCTGAACTCATGACCTCCGGAAGAGCAGTCAGTGCTCTTAACTGCTGAGCCATCTCGCCAGCCGCTGCAGTCTCTTAAAATGTTGATGAATACTGGAAATGTTTTAATGGCCTCAGATGTTCAGGTATATTGGCCACTGACTGCTGATTTTCCCTATCCCAGACACCAAACTATGTTTATCTTTGGAGTAACACATGGCTAGAGGTACAAGGTAAGCTGCCTGGAATGTCAGGAAAGAACACAAAGGTAAGTGGCTCTTTGTAAGACATCACAGGTGCCACTAGGCAGAAGAAAGCGCATCCTGAGGAAAGGGCTGTGTCCCTGGCCTTGAATGTGAATCGCTATGTCCAACCGAATCTCTTCTATCGAAGGTCAGATGAAGGCAGCCGCCCTAATAACATATGTGTCTTGATTAGACCAGAACAAGAGTGTGCCCGGTGGCTACATGGGCAAACTAGACTCCAGGAAAAATGCATGGGACCTTAATCGATACTTTTTGGAGGCGAATGAAACAGGCAAAAAAAAAAAATCCTTCCTACATATACTTCATTACATTGTTCAAAAGTTACAGAAATTGTGTGTGCGTGTGTGTGTGTGTGTGTGTGTGTGTGTGTGTGTGTGTATTCATTCCCTCTAAAGGCAGTAGGGCTGGAGAGGTGGCTGAGCAATTAAGAGCACTCACTAATCTTACTAATCTTGCAGAGGACGCAGGTTGTTTCTAGCACCCACATGCATCTGTAAACTCCAATTCCAGGGAATCAGCCCCTCTGACTTCTATAAGCAATAGGCCATGCATGTGGTACACAGACTCTCATACACAAAATAAATCTGAACATTTGTTTTAAATAAAAATTTAGACGTAATAGATTCTAACAGTAAAACTCTATCAGTGAATGAAAAAAAAAACAAAAAACCAAGGGACATGATGGCGTGGGGAAGCAGGCAGGTCACTGTAGATAACAGGGAGAGTGGAGCCAGAGGCAGGAACATCTGGGAGAGTCCAGAGTAACCCTAACTCCCAGCCAGGCCAAGTGAGAAGCAGGGGAGGGGAGAGCCAAGGGTAGGTGAAAGGGCCAGGTAGCCAAATGGCGGGATTACATAGGGAAGGGCAGCCCAGCCCTGGGCTGGAGAAGTTTAGGCTAGGGGTTGGGGTATGCCAGCCATTCTCTGTAACGGGTAGGGACTAGAGGATGATGGGAGAACCTGGCGGCCAGGTCCGCTTTGATATGTTATATAGGCACCGTGGCCATTTGTGAGATGTATTAGTCTCCAGTGTGTCCAGTGTGGGATGTAACAGGCTGCCTCACTTTGATGTGCTAGTACAGCGATACTGTTCTCAATGATTTTGGATTACTTCCTTAAAGTTATTTATTATTTATTTATTTGTGTGTATGGGCGTTTGGTCTCTATGGATGGCCACACCGCGTGTGCATGCCTGGTGTCTGCAGAGGACAGAAGAGGGTAGCAGAATCCCTGGAACTGGAGCTACAGCTGATTGTGAATGGCAATATGGGTGTTGGGAATTGAACCTGGGATCTTCTGGAAGATTATCTGGTGCTCTTAACCACTGAGCCATCTCTCCAGCCTCTAGATTTCCTTATTTCATATTTGTAGCATCTTTCAAAACCTTGTTGACAACTTTATCTCATTGGCTCTCAGGCTTCCCTCCCTGTGACAGAGTTCTGAGAAAATTCAGAGGAGGAAGGGGTTTTTATCCCTGGTCACTGCCCACTGTTCCTGGACCTGGTGAGAAGATGAAGGTCTTAGAGCTCACAGAGGAGAGACAGGGAGGGGCTGAGGGCAAAGCACACCCTTGGGGGGAGGGTTCCACCTTGGACAGTTTTCCATCAAATCTCAGCAGTTTATTCTGCTGTGAACTGACCACTGTTTTGATGTGTTGATGCTGTTGGCACCCTCATGATCCAGTGACACCCCTTAACAGCACCAGCAGGTGGGGGACAGGCTGGATCCAACTGTAACACACACTTATTTAAGCAGATGAGTCAGAATCCTAGAAATGTAGTGTTTATGTGATTTCTTTAAGGCAAACAAATTAGAGTGTTGGCAGAGTTAGCACTGGAAATTGACCAAAGTATGATTTTCAAATGATTTAGAACATATTCCCTGTGTTTCATTCCTGGCGTAGGTAACAAGCTAAGCTTTTGGGATAGTAAATTCCATAAAAGTCAGTAGTAGTCAGGTATGGGGCCAATCCCTCCTATCAGCTAACTTTTGCTCTCTCTTGGATCTGGCATAGCTTACTAGTTTTGCTTCTTTGTCTTCTTCCTTCCAACTACAGAGGAGGGAGCTTGCTAGGGTTCCATCTAGTGACTGTCTGGCAGGAATGTGCATCAGACTCACTGGAGTGAACCTCGGCCACTTTAGTAAAGTGCTTACTTTAAATGTCTAAAAGGATGCATCTGCCGTTTGTAAGTAAGTTGTGGCAGCTTGGATAGAAAATGCAGACTAATGTTTGAGCACTGGTCTGCAGCTAGTCATGCTGTTTGGGGTTGTGGAATCTAGAGGGTGGGGCTAGAACTAGGAAGTGAGTCACTGTCTGGAGCATGAGCCTTTAAGCACTATACCCCAGGCCTGCTTCTGCTTTGGACCTGAAATGTCCCCAAAGGCCCAGGCCAGGCCACTATCAAAGGTCTTAGACTTGAAGAGGACACTGGGGCTATTCTCCCCACCCTGTCTTCCTTTTGCTTGCTTTGAGGTGAGCAGACTCCTCTGTCATGTATCCATACCATGCTGTGCTGCTTTGCCTCAGCCCCCAGAACAGTGGGCCACCCAATTATAATTTGGGTTTTATTGCTGTGAAGAGACACCATGACCAAGGCAACTCTTATTTATTATATGTAAGTACACTGTAGTTGTCTTCAGACACTTTTTTTCTTCTTGCTCGGGCTCTACTTGCTCGCTGTAGCTGTTTTCAGACACCCCAGAAGAGGGCATCAGATCTCATTACGGATGGTTGTGAGCCATCATCTGGTTGCTGGAATTTGAACTCATGACTTTCAGAAGAGCAGCCAGTGCTCTTAACCACTGAGCCATCTCTCCAGCCCCTTGTTGTTTTTCAAGACAGGGTTTGTCTGGCTTTCTCCCGCTATCCTGGACTTGCTTTGTAAATCAGGCTGGCCTTGAACTCAAACCTTCGTGCCTCGGCTGGAATTAAAGGTGTGGGCTACTACACCCAGCTATCAAAGCTGTTAAAGAAAAACAGTAGTTGGGGCTTCAAAGGTTTTGTCCATTATCATCGAGGCAGGAAAGGAGGCAGCGTGCAGGCAGACAAGGTGCTGGAGGATCGAGGAGAGTTTTGTACCTTGAGTTGTCGAAAGCAGTGTGTGTGTCACACTGGCTGTAGCTTGAGCACTGGAGACCTCACAGCTCATCCCCACAGTAACAACTCTTCCTCCAACAAAGCCACACCTCCCGATGGTGCTGCTCCCTATGGGCTAGTCCCTGGGGGCCTTGCCTATTCAAACCACCTCAGAGACCGAAGCCTCTAAAGCTGAGCTTTATCTTGTAAACATTTTTCTCTTTCAGGTTGGTTTATCTAAGGCATTTGTTATAGGAATTGGCTGCAAACTAACTGAATGTCAAGTTAAATGAAATGTTACTTCAAAATCTGTAATTACAGTTAGATGTGCATGCCCTTATCTCCAGCACCCTGGAGTACAACTCACGCCTATTTTCCCTGAGCTTCCTCCTCAAAGGCACGGTTCTGAGTGGTTCTGAGTGCAGGTTTAACTTGTCACAACCACCACTGGAGGAAGAGCTTGATATGCCATGGCGTAATGACAGAAAATCATTATTAAGGCAATTAAATATTACTAAGCCCAGCCCTCTTTACTTGCCCTCAAAAGGGGCCCAATGAATTTTGGGCAGGTTTTCAGGGCAAGGGAAAAGGTGTATTCAGCAAACTAGCAAGACTGTCGTCCCGAAAGACTTTCACGGTTTCATTTTAATGGGAATGGTGACTTTGAGACTAGTGAAGGACAGAGGCTGTGCAAAGACACCTGTAGATACCCAGAGCCTGCTACAGCAGGTGTGAGACTATGCATGTGTGAGCCCACCCTGTCCTGTTAAAGACCCCTCCCTGTTAAAGACACACACACATACACACACACACACACACACACACACACGCACACACAACTTCCTACACACATGTACATGATTAAATAGTATAATAAAAGAATCCTCAGCCAACTGTTAACACCTTAACATATTTTTTTATCTTCTGTCGTTGCTTAATTTTTAAATGACAAGGTGGCACACAGTAGGCACAATGTGACACAGGAAAAGCCATGATCACCATCACCTACAGACAGACTCTCATCATTCTTAGAATTTCTGCATGCACTACCAAATCACCTCAACTTTTATAAGTCAGACTTAAACGTCAGGGAATTGCTTGGCTAGAATCCTGGATGTGGTGGCACAAAACAGTTCTCGAAGCACTGAGTGTGGAGGCAGGAAGATCAAGGTCATGACCTCAGCTACAGGAGACTCAGAGAAGGAAGGGGGGAGGAGAGGAGGGTGGGAAGAAAGTCCAGGAGCTGCCTCTGTTTTGTTTGGCCTAAAACCTCTGTCCAAACAACACCACCACCACCATGAGAAATAAGCCCTCTAACTGACTGTCGAGTGAGCTCTCTACACTAAACTGAGCACTAGATGAAATGGTGAAGAGCAAATGTCTGGCGCGGATGGCAACACTTAGGTTCACCACCCTGGACGTGAAGTTGCCCCACTTGCTCCCCGGGGCAGTGCCCGCTCCCCAACACTCACACATACACATACAGTTATACACACAGCCAGGTTCCGGAGGAAGACACAGTGGCATCCTGGCGTTGCCTGGGTGACGAAGGGCCCAGCTGCTGGGGGAGGCAGAGGCGGATCCTGGGGCGGGGCAGGAGGCGGGGTGGAGCTGGCAGGAAACGGAGCCTGGCGAGCGAGCGGAGGCCTCCGGGCTGGAACACCCGGAGCTGGCGAGCAGGTAGGTACAGGTATGGGTGCCAACCTGGGGCCCGGGGCAGAGCAGGGCGGGCGGCCTCCCAGAACTGGCGGGACTACTGGGACTGGCAGAAGTGGGCTTGCGGCGCTATGTGGTGGAGATTGTAGCAGTGGTATTTGCTCAGGCTAACCCTGCTGAGCGCTTTTGTCCTCAAGTCCGCTGCGTCCCGGCTGTTTAAACTTTACAGGGCGGAGCTTGCGCTGTGTGGTAGAGAACTTGGCTCTGCAAGTTGATTCCTGTTTTTGTTGCTCGCTTCTGCCTGAAAAGTGGAGAGAAGAAGCGGACCAGGCTCGGGGCACAGGCCTGCGGGAGCTGGGCGGGCACCTCCGCCACAGTACCTCCTGCAATCAGCAAACTTGTTGCTGTCCACGGGTTAGCTCCAAATAACTTTTCTCCACACAGTGATAAACTGCTAATTCCTGCTTCAGAACAGGCTTCCTGTCGCCTATCAAAACCGGCACTGTTTAAAGTTAGAAACTCCAAGCCTAAAAAGTCTTTAAGGTCTATCAGAGACGGTCTTTATTTAAGAGCTTCTGTCCTTATTCCTGAGGAAAATTGTGAAAGTCTCCATGGACCTTCAGGGAGCGGCCCTGTTGGACACAACGGGTCTAGTGGCCGTTTCCAGTTTAGAGATGAGTGGTGAGGGGTGGGAAGCTAGGTTGGGGGTGGTGCACACCCCCCCCTTTTTTTGTTTGATTCTTTTTGTCCTCTGACTCTTCTACATGCCCTGTCCAGTGTATGTTCTAGGGAAGTGAGTTACTTATAGGTTATTAAGTAGATAGATGGTTGACAGGAAATGTGGGTAGATTCTCATGAGAGCCAGTTTGGAAAGTGACCTCAGGTGGGATGCCTGGTGACAGGTAGTACAGACTTTGTAATCCACCAGCGCCAGACTTTCAGTTCCAACTTCTCAGGACTGACCTTAGGCAGGTCTGACTCGAGTTCTGTATTCTTGAGCTTTGGAATTAGTAAGATAAAGTATCTTCTGTGCCACACAATCAACTGTGACTGATAGCTTTATCTGAAAATTACCATAAGGAGAAAAAGAAGTGAGTGATTTTATACTAATTAAACTAAGGAGCTAGGAAGCAATGTGTACTTTAGGGTGGAACAGAAAAGGTGTAATGAGGTGGGGCCGACGCCCATTTAATGCTGTATACATTTTAGATAACCAGAACAAAGGTGAGCACACGTTTTTTTAAACCTCATATTGGGCATCAAATCCCAGCTACAAAAGAGGCTAAGGTAGGAAAGTCTCATGTTCATGGTCAGCCTAGATAACATAGAACGCACCTTGGAAAATGCTTTGCTGTAACCCAGTCTCTGAAGGCTAAGGCAAAAGGACTATGAATTTTAGGCCAGCCTGGCATACATTGCTTTAAACCCTTGCTAAGGCCCGACTCTGTTGAGAAGCCTGGACACATGCTGTGCTGGGCAGTTTTATGTCAACTTGACACAAACTAAAGTCATCAGAGCGGAAGGAACCTCAATTAGAAACTAAGATAATTTGGGTTCTATAAGAAAGCAGGCTGAGCCATCCAGTAAGCAGCATGCCTCCATGACCTCTGCATCAGCTCCTGCTTCCAGGTCCCATCCCTCTTGGAGTTCCTTCTGACCTCCTTCAGTGAAGTACAGTGACATGAAAGTATAAGCCAAATAAACTCTTTCCTCCCAGCTCCTTTCTGGCCGTGGTGTTTCATTACATCAATAAACCCCCCAACTAAGACAGATATCTTGGGCATCGTCATTTTCCTAAGCATGCCTCCTCTCTCCCCTAGTGCCTATACTTTATCTATTAAAACTCTTCAGTGCTTGTAAGATAGCTTAGCAGGTAAAGGCACTTGCCACTAAGCCTGGGACCTGGGACCATATTATGGAAGGAGGAAGCTGCTCCTGCAAGTTGTCATCAGACTTCCACAGAGCTGTGGCATGTGCCTGTCAGATCCCATACATACACAAATACATGTTAAAACTTCACTAACAGGCCCTAATGTTACATTAAGCAAACCCTTACTGGGGGTGTAAATTTGACAGCCTTGAGACTGGATGTTATTTTTAATAGATCGTGAGCACCAACTTAGGGCTAAGTCTATAGGCCATGACTAGGCTGAGGGAGATGTGTAAGACAACCCACCCTGAAACTTCTCATTGGATGGGAAGAGCAGAGTTGGTCTCTAGGGCTTTAAGGGAACATGTCAAGCTGTGATTGGCTTTTTTGCCACAGTAGCTCTCAGGGGCCTCATTACAAGGCAGATTGGCAGTCCCTTCCTGGATTCTGGTTCTGTAGGTCTCAGTTGCCACCAGGACCCAGGAGTCGGCCTCCTAACATTCACTGGCAATTCTGAGACAGATTGAGGAAACCTACTTAGCACCTATTGGACAAGGACATGCCCTACTGGACTCTTTGTTGAGAATAGTGCTGCCTAGGTAAACTCATAGACTAAACGGAACTGAGCCACCTCCCCACTCACCCTCACTGCCAGGGTGGTCGTGGTTTTCTTTATTGACATGAGGTTGGTGGTTTGTTTGTTTGTTTTTGTTTGTTTTTTTTGTTTTGTTTTGTTTTTCCGAGACAGGGTTTCTCTATGTAGCCCTGGCTGTCCTGGAACTCACTCTGTAGATCAGGCTGTCCTCGAATTCAGACATCCACCTGCCTCTGCCTCCCAAGTGCTGAAATTAAAGTCATGCACCACCACTGCCGAGCTTTGACATGAGGTTGGAACAAACAGATGTGGGGGAGACTGTCTGAGGACAGAGGGAAATATTATCAATTCTTCCTCAAAGACCCCTGCCAAAAGTTGCCTCTTGTTAACATCCCTCTTTGTTCATGACTCTCCTCCCTTTAATCTGTTAACTAACCAAAAGAAAACAGATTATTGAACCACTTACAGCACAGATGCCATCTGCTGGACGTGCTTCTTTACATTTAGTTTTATTGGAAGCTGTGCTTAGTTTTATTGCCTGAGCTACTCCAGATGCTGAGCCAGGAGGAACAAGGCTTTGAGCCCAGGACTGTGACACCTCTGGAACGACAAAGTGAGCCAATAAAGTTGAGCTTCTCTGTTGTATTCGCTACATCTCAGGTGCTCAGTAGCCGCAGGTGGCTAGTGACCAACTCACTACACTGCATACACTGAGCAATTGGCTCGGCACAGAGAGGTCTGTCACATAGCGCTCCGCAGAGTAGGGATGGATGCACTGAAGGGTTACTCAGAGGGCTGTGAGGTATCCTCAGTAGTGAGTACAGGGGTCCCTTAACAGTGTTTTCATTGGAGTTAGGTGATTCAGAAAACCAAAATCTGAGCCTTGAAATGCAGGCCTTGCCCTCTTTCAGTTGAGGGATTTAGTATACTGGAAACATTGTAAACCACGGAGTGGACTCAGTTTCCCTGTATGATTCAGTTCCTGCTCTGTACACCAAAGCCACTGTGTATTTCCTTCACACCCTGTAACCGCAGAATTGTTTAACTCAATGCACGTGTGTCTGGATAAGATGTTCTCCATTTCTGCTTATCATCTGTTATTTTGAAGGTTAGAGAAGCAGGGTGTGGCTCTAGCTGATTTACTCATGGATAGCTTCCCTTCATTTCCAGGAGTCTTAGAGATGGGGCGGGGGTGTGGGGGTGGGGGGGAGGGCTGAGGGATGGAGCATCTTTGCTGTACTTTAGTTGACAGTAAAATAAACGCAGGTGTGGTGGCACACACCTTTAATCTCAGCCCCCAGGAGGCCAAGGCAGGAGATTTCTGTGAGTTAGAAGCCATCCAGGTTTACATAGAGAGTTCCAGACCATCCAGGGCTACATAATAAAATCTTGTCCAAAAATAAAATAAAATAAACTAAAAAATATAATTAACAAACAGCAACTTTTGTTTTCCAAACAGGTGAAAGTAAAACATGACGGAAACAGACAGCTTCTACAAAAGGTAAAGATATTCTTGTCTGATACAAACCTTTCTGTTCTTAGTCACAGAATGAACAGAACAGTGCAGCTGTTAGGCTCTGTGATGTTTAGCATTTGGGGAGCTGAGATGTAGGTTTGGTTAAAGTTCTTGCCAGTGGGTCATGACCCCTGTGGGGTCAAAGGGCTTTCACAGGGGTCAACTTTCACGGGGGTCACCTAAGGTCTTTGGAAACCACAAATATTGGCATTATAGTTAATAACGGTAGCAAAATTACAGCTACGAAGTCGCAACAAATATAACATTATGGGTGGGTAGGAGTCACCACAAAGCAGCAACTGTATTAGGCCAGTGGAGAACCTCGGGGCCAAAGGGCCTGGAGTGATTGATTTACTCTTTATTAGTAGGGAAGTGTTGGATCCAACCGAACAGTACAAGATGGACCACAAAAGGAGAGGAGTTGCCCTAATCTTCAATCACGAGAGGTTCTTCTGGCACTTGACACTCCCAGAGAGGCGGGGCACCAGTGCAGACCGGGACAACCTGATTCGAAGGTAGTTTTCTCTGTCATGATACACCTAAGTGATAGCTAATTGTAATTTAGCACTGGCGACAGATTGAGAGCCTTCCTGGGATCCAGTGTGTGCTTAGCATGCATGAGGCTCCACAAACAAACCACTAGGTTTGCCTTGTCACAAACGTCTGTGCGGTAGGTGTCAGTAATCAGCATTGAATTGGCTCTTGTGACTGCTAAGCCCTTTTCGTGGGGCAGATGATCAAGGGAATTGCCATGGTCGGTTTTTGTATGTCACAAAAGTAGGCATGGAATTCCTCAAGGGAGTAAGGGTCTTGGATGGCCTGGAAATACTCACAAGCTAATTCTGAGTTCATTGTGTCACCAGGTTTTCAGATCTAGGATTTGAAGTGAAATGCTTTAACGATCTCCGAGCAGAAGAACTCCTGCTCACAATCCACGAGGGTAGGTAGCCTGCTCGCTAAGGTCTCTGATGGGATGGGTACTCTGGGCTGTCTCTAGATCTGATTACCTGTGTCTGTAGGTACTGTAGTACTGTGCGGTAGGTACTCTAATGCTAATGTAGCTCAGAGTCCGTCCTCACTGCATGCTTTCAAATCGCTTGCTAATGGGTTATTATTGCTATTTGCACTGTCATTTTGTGCTTTCTCCAGTGCTTTCCTTTAATTAAACTGAAAATAGTTATAATTGAAACTGGCTGCTTACTAGGTTGTCTGCTTTGCTCCTAAGCTTTGGAGGACATGGGGTCTCAACTCTCCCGGAAGCTCTGAGGGTTAGATATGACACAGGGTACAGTCACAGAAGCAGCTGTTGAGTGGTTGCTTCCAGGTTTTCAGTCTACTGTAGGGAAGCCTGCTCATTCAAAGAAACTTTTAACGTATTAATACCAAAGTCACGTGGGTCTTTAAAAAATAATTTTTAAATTACCGAAGAGTATCTGTGTAAAGCAGGTTTCGCAGTGACAGTCATGTTGCAAGTGCATCATGCGTGTTTGACCATATTTACTCTTTACCTTCTGTTCCCTCATCTCTGCTCCAGTTGGTCCCCCTCCCCTTACCAGATAGTCTGCCTTCTGTATTCATGTCACATGAGTATGACAGATGAGAGTTGTGTGAAGCTGACCATTGCACTTTCAGAGAGAGAATGTGCATCTTCTCTTTCTGGATCTGCCCTGTTTTGCTTAGGCTGATGGTCTCCAGTTCCATGCATTTTTCTGCAGATGAGATATTTTGTCTTTTATGGCTGAGTAAAACTCATTGTGTGGATACACCACATTTCTCTACTTGTTATGAAGGACAGCTCAGATGAGTCCATGGTTTGTCTGTTGGAAGGAGTGCTGCAATAAACAGGTGAGCAGGCATCTCCACGAGCTGACCTGGATCCCCTTGGGTGTGTGCCCAGGACTGGTACAGCGGAAGCTGGGCTTTGTTTTCTGAGGAAGCTCTGGATTGATTTCCATGGTGCTGTGGTTGCTTACACTCTATCCAGAACCTTACAAGGGCCAACTTCCCTCCTACCCTCCTCCCCAGCCCCCTTCCCTCCTCCCCAGCCCCCTTCCCTCCT
>JADRCH010000052.1:4741762-4758008 GCA_019843965.1 Rhynchomys soricoides | reverse complement strand
CCAGCCCCCTTCCCTCCTCCCCAGCCCCCTTCCCTCCTCCCCAGCCCACTTCCCTCCTCCCCAGCCCACTTCCCCACCTCCCCAGCCCACAACCCACCTCATCTGCCCACTCTCCACCCTTTCCAGCCCAGTTCCCCCTCATCTTCCCGCTTCCCACCCTCACCAGCACTGGTTTTTGTTGTTGTCAGTTTTTTAATGAGGGCCGTTCTGACTGAGAGGAAAAGATCTCCAGGTATTTCTGATTTGTGTTTCTCTGATGGCTGAAGTTGATGAACATTTCTGTCATCCAGCTACTGATAGTTGGTGTTTCATATTTTGTTTTTTTCTTTTATTTTTTTCAAGACAGGATTTCTATGTATAGCCCTGGCTGACTTGGAACTCTCTGCATAGACCAAGCTGGCCTTGAACTCTCAGAGATCTACTTGCCTCTGCCTCTGAAGTGCTGGGATTAAAGACATGTGCCGCTACCACCTGGCTTGGTACTTCATATTTGGAGAAGCATCCCTGTGTTTCATTTAGTATTTTCTGATTGGATTATTTGGCTTTCTAGTAGCTTTTCCCCTCCTCCGTCATTCTTTATTTCATCGAGACACTAACCCAGTCTCTTCAGATGTATAGACAAAACAAACAAACAAACAAAAAAATTCCTTCCATTCTGCAGGCTACTTCCTCACTCTGGGAATTGTTTCTTTTGCTGTGAAGTTCATTTAATTTTTCATGTGGTCCCATTTGGTAGTCCTTGTAAGTATTTCCTGACCTATTGGCGTCCTCTTCAGAAAGGCTTTGTCTGTATCTTTCTCTTTTACCTACTCATGTATTATTTTGTGTCTGTGGGGGTGTGAGCCTGTACGCACGCCACGGAACCCACATGGATGTCGTGGGCCAGCTTTGGGAGGGAGTCTTTTTCTACCGAGTGGATTCTGGGACCTGTCAACTCTCTCAGCATCCTTATACCTGTATCTTGAAATGTTTATCGTCGTTTTAGGTCTTAAAGTCACTTCTCTAGTGGATGTCCAGTTATCCCACACAGTTTGTTAAGGAGATTGTCTTTTCTCTCATGTATGTTTTGATACCTTTGCCAAAAATTAGGTGTCTGGAGCCGTGTGGGTGTACGTCTGGGCCCTCGATCCCATTGGTTGATGTGTCTGTGCTGGCACCACACTGGTTTCGTTACTAATTCCTGCACTATAACTTGAAATCAGTGTGGTGATAACCCCAGCCTCATTCTGTTTGCTCAGGATTGCTCTGGCTATTAGGGGTCCCTCCTGCTTCAGTATCCAACTCAGGATGTGTTCTGATTCTGTGAAGTGTCATGGGAGCCCATAGATAACTTTTGTATGGTAGCCATTTTCTCGGTATTGTCAACTCACGAGCTGGAGGCCTTTCCATCTTTTACTGTGGAGGCCTTTTTCCCTCCTTAGTTTATCCGTTTATTTCTTTTTAAATGCTATTGTAAACAGGATTCTGTTCCTGCTCTCTTTCTCAGTGGATCGCATATAAGAAAGATTCTGATTTTTGTATCCTGCTGTTTCACTGAAAATGTTAATCAGATCTGACTTTTCTGCGGAGTATTTATTGCTTTTTATTTTTAATGTGTTTGAGTGTTTTGTCTGCATCTATGTAAGCTGCCTGCTGCCTTCAGAGGGCAAACGAGAATTAAAGTCTAAAGTAACAGATTAAAGTCTAAAGTAACAGATGCTCATGAGCTGCCATGCAGGTGCTGGGAACTGAACCGAGAGCAACCTGTGCTCTCACATGCTGAGCCATCTCTCCAGCCCGCTGGAGTCTTTTAAGGATAGGGTTGTGTCATCTACAAACAGGGATGATTTACTTCTGCCTTTCCTGTTTGTGTCTCTTTTATTTCTTCCTCTTGCCATACATACTGTGCTAGCTAACACTTAAAGCAGCGCATTGAGCAAACGTGGAGGGGCTTTTTAGGGTCTTTCTAGGAAATGTCTTGCTTTTCCTGTCAGTGTAGAGCTGCTGTAGGTCAGTCATGTACAGCCTGTGTGGTGTCGTTGTGTTCCTTCTGGTCTTGGTTTCTTCAGGGCTTCCATCAGGAGATGTTGAACCTTGTCAGCATCTTTTTCTGCACCTCTTAAGATGACAATGTACTTCCATGTTTGAGTCTATTTATATCCTGTATTATAGTCACTGATTTGCATATGATAAGCCATCATTATAATCCTGCAGTTAAGCTATCTTGGTCATGGTGTATGGTTTTTAATGTATTGTTGAATTCTGCTTGCAAGCATTTTACTGAGAATTTCTGTATCCATGGTCTTGGGGATGTTATGTTGGTCTAGGATGTTTTTGTTGTTGTATCTTTAAGTAACTTGAATCTTAAAGGAGCTTCCCCATTTTCTCCATTTTTTTGTGCTTGACAAAAGCTAATGTTTTTAATGAAAATGCTTTAAACTTTAATACTTGGTTGGGTTTTTTTGTTTGTTTGTTTTTCAAGACAGGATTTCTCTGTGTAGCCCTGGCTGTCCTGGAACTCACTCTGTAGACCAGGCTGGCCTCGAACTCAGAAATCCGCCTGCCTCTGCCTCCCAAGTGCTGGGATTAAAGGCGTGCGCCACCGCTGCCCAGCTAATAATTGTTTTTTAATCCAGCCATCTGTAACCCCAGCACCAGGAGGCTGGGGGTGGAGGATCACCAGGCCAGCCTTCATGGGACTTACCGGCCAGTCTGCTTCAAACAACATTAGAAAGAGCTTGGGGCAAAGAAACACTTTAGGGCCAGCCTGGCTACAGAATGAGACCCAGTATTAAGGAGAAAGAAGAAAAGTTAAAGGCGTGTATTACCATAGGAAGTTTGTGGTTTTTGCAGCAGGCCCCTCTCCTGCCATTCTGTAAGTGCAGTTTTGTTCTAGTACCTGTAACTTGAAGTTCCACATGTGGATAACAGACTCTTCTTTTCATTCTGCATGCATCTTGGGGGCGACTGTAGTGTCGACTTCAAGCCACGTAGATGCCGATTGCTTCCTGTGTGTCTTCCTGAGCCATGGGGAAGGCAACCACATTTATGCATACGATGCAAAAATTGAAATTCAGACATTGACTGGCTTGTTCAAAGGAGACAAGTGTCAGAGCCTGGTTGGAAAACCCAAGATTTTTATCATTCAGGTATGACTGATCTCATCACCTCAGCTATAAAACTCAGTATGTTGATTTAAAGGGTTAAAAAGTCAGTTTCTAAAATAAGTTCCTCCAATAATTAGAAAAGCCCTTTTTGGATCCTGGTCAAATAGAGTTGTGCTTTGAGTTGTGTTGGTGTTTCTTTATTACCAGAGTGTCTTGAGCTGGGCAGCACATGGAGCACACCTTTAATCCCCACACTTAGGAGTTTAAGGCTAGCCCGGCAGTGGTAGCGCATGCCTTTAATCCCAGCACTCCGGAGGCAGAGGCCAGCCTGGTCTACAGAGTGAGTTCCAGGCCAGCCAGGGCTACACAGAGAAACCCTGTCTCAGAAAAGAAGAGGAGGAGGAGAAAGAGGAGGAGGAGGAGAAGGAGAAGTTGTTCAAGGCCAGCTAGCCTGGTCTATACAGTGCGTTCTAGGCCAGCCAGTGCCAGCCAGTACCTCCTTGTCTTGAAAAACCAAAAAAAAAAAAAAAAAAAAAAAAGTGTTTTGACTAACATTTAGTGTGACAGATAGTCACCGATGTGCTGCTATGTGGCTGGACTGGGTTTGGAGGAGGAACCACTGGAAGGAAAGACTGATTGCTCAGGACCCTGGAAGGCAGCCTGGCTACACTGGGCTTGGGTCTGTGGGAGCATGCAAGCCAGGGGAGGTGAAGTAGGAGGAAGCAGGCTTATCTTCACCTGCCTCATCCCCTTACACTTCTCCAAGCTGCCAGATAGTTTTAGAAAGAAAGAAACAAGTGTTTGGAGCATGAGTAATCTGGTATTTGGTGCTTCACCTTGTAAATTGAGGCAGGAGCACGGGGTAGCCTGTAACACTGAGAAGCAGAGTGCAGCTCAGTGGCAGAGCACTGGACGAGCAAACATGAGGCCCTCAAACCAGAAAACAAAAAACATCAAGGCTAGCTTCTCAATCAAGATGAATAGATATAAATTTAGAACTCACTTTGAAGTGGGAACAGGAGAGAGAGAGAGAGAGAGAGAGAGAGAGAGAGAGAGCGCACACATGAGCTCAGGGCTGGAGGGGTGGCTCAATGATGAAAGGCACACATTGCTGCTCTTGCAGAGGAGCTGAGTTCAGGTCCCTTCTCCAAGGGACCCAACACCCTCTTCTGAGCCCTGGCGGGGAACCTGCACTCAATGTGCATAGACACATCCACAGATACACACGTAGATACATACTTTTTAAATATAATTTTAAAAATACAGTGGGAACAGAAGGCAAAGGCACATGGATAGATGGCCCCTTGTGTCAGTGCTGTTTCAACTATTGACAAATTGTGACCTTGACTAGACGGTCAAAATGTCATTTAGAAGTACTACCTGATTGAATAAAAACATTCAGGTAAGGAAGATTGTTCTTTAAAGGAAGGGCATACCATTCAGCATATTTGATGTTTATTTGCTGGGTATAAACGTTGCCTAGAAGGAAACATCATTGGGAAGTCAACTTGGCTAGCTCTACGTCCCTCAGAGCCTGATAGTGTTGTTTTTGAATGCTTACATGACGTCTGTTACTGATGGGAGGTATGCTGAGTTATATGTTCTCATTGCACATGAAGCATTGCTAACAAAATGGCAGACGGAGAAAGTGTTCTTTCCTCTCTCTTCTGTAGGCCTGTCGAGGCAACCAGCATGACGTGCCTGTGGTTCCTCTGGATGTGGTGGATCATCAGACAGACAAGCTGGACAACGTGACCCAGGTGGATGCTGCCTCCGTGTACACTCTGCCCGCGGGGGCAGACTTCCTCATGTGTTACTCTGTCGCAGAAGGTGGGTGAGCAGATGCTGATTGGAGCCGGTGACCAGTACTTTCCACTTAAGCCTGTGTCACCTTTGAATTGGAGGGGTACTATATTATAACAGCGCAATAACAGTGGCTGTGCAGTTGTTAGCAGCTGGTATTAGCAGCTTGCTGTCGCTTGGTGATGGTAGCACCACTCTGATATATTTGTGGAAAGCCTTGCTGAAAAACATTTTGCTAAATTCTTTGTTTTCAAACGGAAAGTTTTGTTTAATCTCTAGCCTCAAATTCGTTGGGTATTATTTAGTTCTAGTTTGCTTTTTTTAGAAAGTAGAGAAAATTTTCTGTCAAAAGTCTTCTTTGGCTTCTCTGGGTAAACTGAAGCAGGCCGCAAAACAATGGTTATGGTGTTGTGAATTGGAGTCATGCTGATAGCAGTCGGCTGGGCTGGGAGGGTGGGCTGGGGGGGGCTGGGCGGCTGGGGGGGCCTGGGGGTTGGGAGGGTGGGCTGGGCGGGGGCTGGGGGCCTGGGAGGGTGGCTCTCTCTTTAAACCATTTTCCTAAAATTATTCGAACCAAATCAGGAATGCTATAAAGTCATCACTCCATCTTAACAGCAGTGATTCATGAAAGTTCATCTTCATGTTGATCTGCAGGAAATTTGCCCAATAGTGTGGGCTGATGCCCAGGAATCATTAGGCTATGTAAAAGTGACAGGAAAGGCACATCAGCAGTGAGAAGCAATCCTGGGATGAAGTCTCTGGGGCTGTGCCTCTCCAGAGTGCACCCATTGCAGCCATGGAAACAGTGGGCCCTGTCCGGAAAACTCACTTGCTTGCTATAGCCTTTCTTAGATGGCTTCTGTCAAATTTCATTAACCCTTTGTATGTAAAACCATAGAATTTTCCCATGTTTTCCTACATTAGATTAAGCAATGGAAAAAATCATAGCCACATGATGAGCATGTCTTATTCTTTTTATTTTATGTATTCCCTGTTGCTCTCTTCAGACACCAGCAGAGGGCACCAGACCCCATTACAGATGGCTGTGAGCCACCATGTGGGTGCTGGGAATTGAACTCAGGACCTCTGGAAGATCAGTCAGTGCTCTTAACCGCTGAGCCATCTCTCCAGTCCACATGTCTTATTCTTTCCAGGGACTTTTGGGAGCTTTCATTTCTGTAACTGACTTTATCATCAGCGTCTTTCCATGACCATGAAGCAGCTCTTCCCTCTTGTTTTTTTAGGGTATTACTCTCATCGAGAAACTGTGAACGGCTCTTGGTACATTCAGGATTTGTGTGAGATGCTGGCAAGGTATGGCAGTTCCCTAGAGTTCACGGAGCTGCTCACGCTGGTGAACAGAAAGGTCTCTCAGCGCCGCGTGGACTTCTGCAAAGACCCAGGTGCTATCGGAAAGAAGCAGGTTCCCTGCTTCGCTTCAATGTTGACCAAAAAGCTGCATTTCTGCCCCAAACCTAGTAAATAGGGCTGTCTGTCTTGCTACATGTTTCACACACATCTCCCTTTTATACAGGGCCAGCTGGTTGAAGACTTTCAACCATCAATGTAAATGTTTCGGTGTTTTAGATGCCATAGAAAAGTAATGTTTTGTATTTGTTAGTTTTCAATCATGTTAGACATGGTGAGCGGGCTAAAGAAATCCTCAGGAAATTACTATGCATAAATGTCTACTACATTTTATTACATTTTTAGTAAACTACAAGATTACTCAAAATACCAACTACTCTGCCTTACCTTTTGTAACACTATACAAGTTTATTGTATAATGTTTTTAAAGATTTTTGAAACTCAAGAATGAGATTGTTTTCAGTTAATAAAATGTCTAAAACTCATTAGCATTTTATAATTCCTATGCTTGTGTAATTTATAGTGGGCCTATTTAACTTGGTCATGTTCATTTATTATCTTGTTCACCTGTAATCAAGGTATTTTATGCATGGATTTAATTCTCATTTTGGAAACAAATAAACCTTTCAGAATTATTCTATGGCACCGTGAGGATGAAATACAGTATGTAGTGACATGTAGGCACATATAGGCACATGTGTAGTAACACTTAGCCACTCTAGGTACATAACAAGCCCTGTAGGCACACATGCAGCGATACCTACCTGATGAAGACACAGGAAGTGACACCTAGCCATGGTAGTCCAGCATGCAGTGAATGCCGACCTCCATCGGTGCTACCAGAATGGGATGCTACAGGAACTTAAAGCTGAAGATCTTGACATTTTTGGCAGACTATTGAACTAACGGATTTTTTAGCTTTCCTTCAAAGTTCTTATTAATGTATACACTTTTGTACTGTAATATTTTGTGGATAACCTGCTGGTTAAGGGTTACACTGGGGCTCTGAGAACAGAAGCACGTAAGTTTCAGGTATATCAGGTATAACAGCATTGCCTTGGATGCCTTGCTTCAGCTGCAGTGGAGGAGGCACCAGTATGGCTAGTGGGGGCATTTGTACCTTTCACACAGTGTTACGGCCACAGGCCTCATACCTGTAATTGTAGCTCGCAGGAAACTGAGGCAGGAGGATTGCTTGGAGTACAAGCTTGAGTCATAGTGTGAGACCCTGCTTCAAGAAATAAAGTTCACGTTCACAACGAGAACCAAAGTGAATGAAAGCCAAATGCTGACCGTTTTAATGCTGATCATTTTACCCCTGTGTGGAGCTGGGGAGGGGTTTGAGTAGCAGCAGCTCTCCTGGGGTACACAGGCCATTTGAAACATCAGTACGCACAGATCTACAGGCCAGCTGGAGTGGGATTGTCCATTAACACTTCTGTTTCCCACAAATTTATTAACCAAACTGTATCTGAAAACCTCAGGCGGAAATGAACGCGACCTTACAAACGTCCAGTTGGTAAGCTACAAAACCAGCTCATAGCTGGCTGATGCTTAAAGCGTGAGGCTAATTCTTCTCGCTGACTTCCTCTCCTTGAATTCGCAAGTGGAGGGAGCGCTGTACGTTTTCCAGGGATTCTGTAGCCTGTCACGAGGGGAAAAAAAGCTTGAGGTCAGAGAAAATAAGACGCAATCAGCATTGATGTTTGAGGGGAATTGTACAAATTCAACATCTCCTCGGGACAAGAAAACATTTAAATTACTGAGGTAAATGCCTTGTTGGAGTCTTTTGATATTTTTGTTTGTTTCTTTTGAGATAGGTCTCATTGTATACCTCTGGCTGTCCTGAAACTCAATCTGTAGACAGGTTGGCCTTGAACTCACAAAGATCTTCCCTGGTGCCGGGATACATCAAAGGTATAAGCCACTATGCCCAGCTTTATGAATCCTTTTTTAAGAGATGAGTTTCTGGCTTCATAAAGTACCAGGTAATCATTTTTCCCCAATTCATATTCTTTTGTTTGTTTGTCTGTTTTGAGACAGGGTTTCTCTGTGTAGCCCTGGCTGTCCTGGAACTCACTCTGTAGACCAGGCTGGCCTCGAACTCAGAAATCCGCCTGCCTCTGCCTCCCAAGTGCTGGGATTAAAGGTGTGCACCACCACTGCCCAGCTTCCAATTCATATTCTTAACAACAACAAAAAATCCATCCCAAAGTTTTGCTAAACAATACATGAAATATTTCAGCCTTGCATGCATTTTCCTGTCTCCCAAACAAAACCGGCTCAGATATGTTCCTCGCCTTAAGATACCTCAGCAAGGTCTTCCTTCAGCTTGTTGTATTGTTTTACATCAAAGCACTTCTGCTGTGATTTCTTGTGGAAGAACTGAAGAAACTGCCTGCTCCAGAGGGATGAGTAAGTGTAGTTCTGAAGGAGAGAGGGGACAGGGAGCATCGTTTAGATGAAGACACTAAGCAACGCCAAGGTAAAGCGGGGACACGAAGGGACGTAAGTGTCTACGGTGGTCGTCAGAGCAGACAGCCCACAGAAGCAGGGCATGATGGGAGTTGAGAGCCCCTCTTACAGGCGGGCAAACTGGGACGAGAAAATGTACATTCTGAGAAAGAAAAGTGGAAAGATTTGGCAACCTTGACACAAAACTAGTTCCTGGAAATAACTAATTTTTGTAGCACAAGTTTGATATCATTGATGAATGAGGGCTTGGGGAACATGGTTCGACATTTATCCCAATGGACGAGTTCATTTATTTATACGCTTTCATCTGTAGGAATTCAAATTGTTTGATGCTGTAAAGACTCCATCCAACCTTACGTCAAAAGACTCAGGAAATGAAAGGGTTTTATCGCTTGCTGCTTGTGCAAGCTAGTTTTATGTCTGCTTGACATAAACTACAGTCATCTGAGAGAAAGGAGCCTCAAATGAGAACTAGGTCGGGCTATAGGCAAGCCTGTAGGGCAGTTTCATAACTGGTGATACGGGAGGGCCAGGCTCAGTTGTGGGTAGTACCATCCCTGGTGGGCCGGGGTACTGTAAGGAAGCAGACTAAGCAAACCAGTAACCAGCATTCCCCCATGGCTTGTGCCCAGCCTCTGCCTCCAGGTTCCTGCCCAGTTTGACTTTTTGCCTTGATTTGCCTCAGAGGACTGGGAGTCAGGATATATAAGCCAAGTAAACCCTCTCCTCCCCAAGGTGCTTTTGGTCATGGTGTTTTATCACAGCAATAGTAACCCTAACCAAGACACTGCTTGCCCTGATGAGGAATCTTTAGACCAGTAGGCTCTCAACCTTCCTAACGCTGCGACCCTTTAATACACTTCCTCATGCTGTGGTGACCCCCAACCATAAAGTTATTTTCATTGCTACTTCATAACTGTAAGTTTGCTACTGTTATTACTCATAATGTAAATCTCTGATATTTCCAGTGATCTTTGGTGGCCCCTGTGAAAGGGTCTTTTGGGGTCATGACCCACAGGTTGAGAACTACCGTTTTTGAGAGACGTTCTAACTTACCATTTTCCTAACTACCCACCTGCCGAGTTATGATGAAGTATGCAAAAAAGACCATGGAATTTGCAAATGCCAGGAAGAACGTAACTGGCTCCATGATATCCCAGGAGTACACCCACCAAGTAAGCCAGGCCAGTGCCCCACCCTGCACAGAGAGCAGAGCTAAGCCGGCCCACAGGAGACCGCTGGTTTTGGCTTCCGACTGAGCTTCTATTCCAGCCTTGACCTGGAGGAAGGGAAACCATTCAGTTTAAGAGTTTGCCAGCTTAAGGAGAAAACAAAAACAAGAAGAAACAGTTGAACCAGTGAACAAGTTATTTATGTAGAAAAATGACATTTATGGAGTATGTGACAGCTGCTTATTTCCGTATCAGTTCATTACTATTTTTAAGTTATAAAGGTAATATCTTCTCATCGGAAACAAACTAGACAGGTGTAGTGTCACGCGCCTTTAATCCCAGCACTCAGAAGTCAGAGGCAGGAGGATCTCTGTGAGTTTGAGGGCAGCCTGGTAAACAGAGGAAGCTCCAGGACAGCCAGGACCAGAGAAACCCTGTCTCAAAAAAACAAAAACAAAACCCATGAACACTACAGGTTTTCAGTTAGAAGCCTACAATTCGAGCCTGTTCTGAAACCCATGTGAAGTCACAGGCCTGTTTTCTTTGCCCCTCCAAGGCCACTCTGTGATTCATCTCTCAGGCACTTTGTGCCCATGTGGTCCTCCAGAGATGTATTCTCTTCTGTGAAATGAAGCAGGGTCATCTTGTAGATGGAGCTCTCTGCCCTGGACTTGCTATGCAGACCAGGCTGGTTTTGAATTCTTAGAGATCTGCCTTCCTCTGCCTCCCAAGTGCTGGGTGAAGGCAGGCACCACGGTACCCAGAATATCATTCCTTGAAAAGCAAAATGTGGGTAAAAAATCTAGAAAAACCAAACCAAAAAAGTGCTTCTCCACCATTCTTCCAATGCCCTTGGGGATAATTACTACATTTCTAGAATTTCTATTTATACACAAAGATTAGCTACCCATTTTTTCTTTTCTTTCTTTCTTTCTTTTATCTTTTTTTTCTTTTTTCTTTTTTTTTTTTTTTTGAGACAGGGTTTCTCTGTGTAGCCCTGGCTGTCCTGGAACTCACTCTGTAGACCATGTTGGCCTTGAACTCAGAAATCCTGCTGCCTCTGCCTCCCAAGTGCTGGGATTAAAGGCATGCGCCACCACTGCCCGGCTTAGCTACCCATTTTTTAATTTATTTTATTTATTTACATTTTAAATGTCTCCTTCCTGGTTCCCCCTCCACGATCCCCCCCCCCATCTCCCATCCCCTTCACCTCTAACCTATTTATTTTATTACAAGGGCAATTACAGCTTAAAGAATGCAAGTTTCCTCCCTTAAAACAGACAACCACACCCCTATGCACTCCCCAGCCCCCCCAAATCAGGGTTTTTGTTTCTTTTGGTTTTTTTCTCCATAGAGAAAACCATTTGGAGAAAAGAACCATAGGTTATGAGCCATTACTAACATGCCACCCACAGGCAGAAATGAGACCTGAGATGTAGCACTCTACAATATCCCATTGAAAAGTTTGCTATCCAGAGACTCCTGGATGATGCTGAGGAAGCAGAAGATGCCAGCTCTGGAGTCAGATCACCTGCCACACGCTAGCTGTACAGCTCAGTTGCCTAGTGCCCTCATCACAAAACGAGGAAGATAGGACTCAGCTCACAGCCCGTGTTTTTCGGACTGAAGGAGATAATAAACATACACAAAACACACAAATGCTCATGTGACGGGTACTCATTAACAAAAGGCATCCAGTCCACACGGACAGGCTGGGAAGCCTTCCCACCTGCTCCAGGGGCCGAAGCTCTTCCTTCAGGTGGTCGATCTTCGCCATCAGATGGCGCTCTCGTCTCTTCTGAAACTCTTCTAAATGCAGGACTGTAAATAGTCTGTGAACCAAGGACTTCATGTTTTCCAACTCAGTCATGGGCTC
This sequence comes from Rhynchomys soricoides, assembly GCA_019843965.1. Lineage (NCBI taxonomy): Eukaryota > Metazoa > Chordata > Mammalia > Rodentia > Muridae > Rhynchomys > Rhynchomys soricoides. Next base: position 4,746,228 of record JADRCH010000052.1, on the reverse strand, counting down.
TTCACTTGGCTTTTCTGGAAAAAGGTAAGAAAGACATAGTAGGCATTTACTATGTGGTTTTCTTCTAGACAAGTCTAGGCAATGAAATCTGAGTCCCTGAGCCTGGCCATCTGAGCTTTGGTCTGGGACTGCCCCTTAGTCTACCAGGATTTAGTTGATCACCAGTCTTGTACAAAGTCAATCTGTAGTGGTAAATTACCAGAGTATGGGTTTAAAATTCAACTTCTGGGGGTCAAATGTTCCTGCATCCTTTTGTAAAGTGACTTTACTGTTGCTTTAAAACCAACACATATGTGTATATGTATGGCCTCTGGATGGAGACTGGCTGAATGGGTTAAAAGCAATACCCGTCTGCTGTCTTCAAGAAACCTCAATGGCAATGATATACATGGAGAGAAAATGAACGGACACAAAAAAAGCAGCCTCTGAGCTATAGGATCTGACATAGCAGTTGTGAGATAGGACAAAGCATGTTTCAAACCAAAGTTAGGAAGAACAGTAGAAATCGTTACATAGTAATACATGGGATAATCCATCACGAGGTATAATAATTAAAGATATATACACACACACACACGGAACATTGATGCACCCAGTTGCAGAAACACCATTGGACAAAAAGGGACAGATCGGTCGAGACACAACAAGAACAGGGGAGCGTCACCATGACTTCAAGGCCAGGCCAGGTTACATAGCTCCAGTCTTGGCTACAAAACGAGAACCTGTCTCAAAAAATTATATAAAATATATTTTTTACAACTTCACCATGCATATGCACACATTGTGTGTGTGTGTGTGTGTGTGTGTGTGTGTGTGTGTATGGTGGTGGTGGTGGTGGTGGTGGTTATGGGTATATGTGTGTGTTTGAATTTTATATGTAATCCATCCAGATTAAAAATACAGTAGATACTTCAAAGTTAAACTCTTATCATAGAATATTACATCCAAAACCTATAGGGTACAATTTTTTTTCTTTTTTTTTTGCCAGCCCATGGAATTTTCTCTAAAATAGACCACTTATTCTAAAGAGAAAGAGTTAATAAATACAAAGAAGTTAAAAGAAAGAATTCCTTGCAGCTTACCAGATCACAGTGATTGTAGTAGATAACACTAGAAATCAGTAGTAAGAACCACACAGTATACAACCCTGGAGACTGAACCAGAGACGTTTGAATAATTATTGGTCATTGGAAAGAATCAGGGAGGAAAAGGAAATGTCCTCAACCCAAGTGAAAATGAAACCATTGCTTCCCAGAACTGTGGATAGAATGCTGAGTGGATAGTTTATAAACGAGTAAGTAGTACATTAAAAAATTAGATCTCAAATAAACAACCCAGTCTTATTGATCATTATAGACCTGCTTTTTAGGTTATTAATATCTTCTTGTTTCAATATTGGCAGGTCATATATGTCTTATAATTTATCCATTGGGTCTTAGAAAAACAGAGGCAAGATAAACCCAAAATTAGTAGATGGGAAGCAATAAGGGCTAAGGTAGGACTCACGAGACAGACTAAAACAACAACAGGCTGGTGAGAAACGTTGGTCCTCACAAAGGAAAACAACATTGACAAGCCTTTGACCAAATTAATCAAGAGAAAAAAAACACAAAACAAGGTATATTACCATAGAATGACATCTGGAGATTCATTGAGGAATACTTTCAAAATATCTTTAACAAATTGGAAAATGTAGAAGAAACCAATAAACTTCAAGACATATATGACCTACCAGTATTAAAGAAGGTATAAATAAACCGATCTAAACTGAGTAATAAGATTGAATTAGCAGTAGTCTCCAACAAAGAAAAGCTCAAGGCAGGATGGATCTACTGCTGAGTTCTCTACTTTCAAAGCTATTACACCAATGATTTTTAAACTAGTTCATGAAATAGGGAAGAAAAGTTTCTAAATTCATTCTATATCACCAATATTACTAATACAAAAACAAGATAAGGACTTGACTTATAAAAATAATCTAATTATCTAATCTAAAAATCTAACATAAATGCAAAGTTATCAATAAAACAGTTGGAAGCCAAATCCAACACCATATTAAGAAGATCATACATCATGGTCTGGTTGATTTTATTTCAGATATGCAAGGAAGATACAACAAACAGGAACCAATAAGCATAATAAAGCATACAAGTACAATCAAGGTCAAAAATCGTATGACTATCTCAGTAGCTGCAGAGAAAGGACTTCAACATCTCTTCATGATAAAAGCCTTGAACAAAGTAGGAACAGAGGATTCATGCCCAAACATAATAAAAGTTATGTACAACAGATAGCTAACATTATACTGAAGAAAAATGCAAAGCATTTCCTCTAAAATCAAATGAGAACAGGTTTCATTCCCACCAATCTTAAATCAATAGTGTGTGTGAATTCTTGGCAAGGGAAGGAAATTTAGACTACAAATAGGAAAGAAAGAAAGCTCTTAGATCTGCTGAACCTTCAGCAAAGGACAGGAGGTTCTTAATAAAGCATTAACGAATGTGCAGAGAAAGAATCAGGAAAACGGTCCAGAGACAGAAGGAGAGAAAGGAAGAAAGAGAGAATGAGGGAGGGAGGTACCAAGATCTAACAGGAAGGGGAACAAAGTCCCGTACAGTGAAAGCTAATACTGAAGAAGAAACTAAAAGGGAAACCTGTCCCTTTTCAGGGACGAGCAGAATTAAGATGGAACTTTCAGATAACACCGTGACTAGAGCCTCTTCAGTGTGAGACAGTGAAAAGGGAAAATAGACTATTCCCAACAGAGGAAGATTTTGGAGATCCATGAAAGAAGTGAATATATGTCAGGGGAGGGGGGGGGGGCGGCAGAGAAGTAAGCCAAACACAGCCCCAGCCATGCTGGGGTGGGGGGCAGGGAGCAGAAGCTACCTAAACACAAAACCAGTTTTTGGGGGGGGGGGGGGGGGGAGGTAGTTTCTTGGGAAGGTTAATCAAGAAACGATCCAAAAACACAATAAACGGAAGAGAGACACAAACCAACATATGTACAAACTGCAACACAAGAAACATGGAAGAATCAGGCAACACGACTCCTCCAGAGGATCATAGTTCCTCCTCTACTGTCCGCAGAGACAGGGGAGACAGGTAGAGTGGTGGAAATCCAGAAGCAGTCTGGCAAAAATGAATGAAGACTTGAAGACACAAACGTATTGGAATTCAATCCAGGACTTGGAGAGGGAAAGTTAGCAAAACTGAGAAGAAAATGAACAATGTGGATAAAAGTCAGCAATGTAGAAGGAGATGGAGGTTTTTGAAAGGTGGAAAACAAAAACCCAGAAGTACTGGGAATGAAAAACTCGTGGATAAAACACAAACATATAGGAAAACATCACCAGCAGACTCAACCAAGAAGAAGAAAAAGTATCAGAAAGGACACCGTCCTGCTTAGATCTTGTGTGGACCTGACACAAGAAAGAGCCATCTGGGACATTTTTCTTAACTGAGCTTCAGTTTAAAAATGCATCTATCAGGTTGTCTGTGAGCAAGTCTTTGGGAGAATTTTCTTGGTTAACAGTTGGTGTGGAAGACCCATCCCACTGGGTAGTGCCACCTCCGGACAGGTGGTCCTGGGTTATACAAGACAGCAGGATAAGCAAGCCACAAGTAGAAAGCCAGTAGGCAGCATTGTTCCATAGCTTCTGTTTCCATTCCTGCTGCCAGGTTTCTGCCTTGAATTCCTCAGTGATGGATTGTTGCCTGGAAATGCAAGATGAAATAAACCCTTTCCTCTCCAACCTGCTTTTTTGGTCACAGTCTTTATCACAGCAATAGAAACAAAATTAAGACAGAAGTGAATGATCAAAGTCTACATTCAAATGTATGTAAAAAATATCTATGAGGTAGAGAGAGCTTAGATAAATACTAAACACTTAGAAAATCTATTCAATGAAATTATAGCAGGTTACCAAAACAGAGAAGTAAACGGAAATTCAACCAAAGTATGGGATCCCTCCCTTTTGGTCAGAATTACTCTGGTTATTCAGGGTCTCTTGTACTTCCTATGAATTTCAAAATTACTTTTAAAAAACCCCATCTATTTTTATTTTATATGTATGAATGTTTTGCCTACATGTAAGTAAGTGCACTGTGTGTGTGTGTGTGTGTGTGTGTGTGTGTGTGTGCGCGCGCGCTGCTGGATCCCTGGAACTGGAATTAGGAGTTGTAAGCCACCGTGTAGGTGCTGGGAACTCAACTTGGGTTCTCCCTCTTCAAGGGCAGCAAGTTATCTCAATCACAGCCATCTTTCCAACCCTAAGGTGATGGTGCCTTAAAGGGAGAATAAAGAAACAATGAGGGGTAAGATAGGGACCATGAGAAAAGTGGAAACTTACAAAAAGCATAAAGGGAGATTAATGTGCCTATGCCGTGGAGTTTGTTGACTACACTGTGTAGGGGTAAAAGTTTGATGTGCCTATGCCGTGGAGTTTGTTGACTACACTGTGTAG
>JADRCH010000052.1:4665705-4732797 GCA_019843965.1 Rhynchomys soricoides | reverse complement strand
CCTTGTTGGAGGAGGTGTGGCCTTGTTGGAGGAGGTGTGTCACTGCAGATGGGGTTTGAGGTTTAAAAAGCCCATGCCAGGCCCAGTCTCTCTCTATCTTTATCTTACAGATCAGATGTAAGCTCTCAGCTGCTGCTCCAGTGCCCTGCCTGCCTGCCTGCTTGCCTGCCTGCCTGCTTGCTTGCCACCACTGCTCACCATGATGATTGTGGACTAAACTTAATAAAACTGTTGAGTAAACTCCCAATGAAACACTTTCTTTTATAAGTTGCTGTGGTCATGGTGTCTCTTCACAACAATAGAACAATGACTAAGACACCAGGTATTAAATGTATCCCAGGCAATGAGTTCTACCGAGCATCACCTGTCACACTAATTTAAGGCTGTTTACTTTAATTTTATTTCTCAAATATAACCTATTATCAAGTCCTGGAAGAAAAACAATACTTTAAAAACAAAAAAACAAAAAACCTCTTATCTGTTTTGAGACAGGGTCTCTCTCTATAGCTCTGACAGTCCTGGAACTCTCTTTGTAGACTAGGCTGTCCTTGATCTCACAGAGATCCGTCTGCCCCTGCTTCTCAAGTGCTGGGTTTAAGGCCATGCACCACTGTTCCTGGTTTTGACTTCTTAAGATGGATATACCTCAATTAATAAGCACACCTAGTAGTTTTCCATGTTTGTATAACAAATGTTATAATGCTATTACTTTTACTGAAATAAAATGAAAATTGAGAAAAACATATACATTGCAGAAACATGCAGTTTCAGTCAAATAGTTCTTTAAAACCTCTTGATGATTCAACTGCTTCTCCCTGTACCCAAATCCAAGGAAGAGCAGGAAGCTTCATGTCAGAAGCCACGCTCCTCCACCCCCAACCTCACACAACCCATGCCCCCCAGCATTCAAAATTAGTGGCTGAGCATGTGCCACTGTCTGACTTCTAAAACATCGATATTTTTTCCTGAGGTTGATTCTGTGGCAGAGTCTGTGCAGAGCTAATGAAATTGAGCTATAAAGAAAATAAACATCCTCAATCCTATCAGCCCTGACTGAGCACCTGTATGTGTGTGCATTGTATGTCACATGCACGAATCTGACTTTTTAAAAATTCTTCCTTAGATTTACTTATTTTTATTTTATGTGCATGGATGTTTTGCTTGCTTATATGTCTATGTACTACCTGCATGCCTGGTGTCCAGGGAAGCCAGACAAGGGCATCAGTCCCCTTGGAACCAGAGTCACAGTAGGGTGCCGTGTGGATGCTAGGAGTTGAACCCAGGTCCTCTGAAAGAACATTGCTCTTAATCAACTTGCTAGCTTGCCAGCCCCTTGAACAATGAGTTGAATGCTATACAGAGTAAGACCCCATCTCAAAACAATAACAGAAAGCTGCAAGAGTTTAATACGTATATTTATATGTGATTGAAACTTTATATAATGCTCTACTACTATCTGTATATATGCATGTGTGTATCTGTGTATATCTATGGGTTGCACATGTATATTTGGAGAAAGATTGTGTGCAGTAAATGCACATACATACACATCACTTAGACCCTTGCCTAGCTCCAGCTGAGCATAAAAGGATGGGGTACTCTCCCTCAAAGGCAGAACCAGAGTTTTCCCACAAGGAGAAGAGACATTTGTGACGAGTAGATCCACCAGGAGCTAGCATCATTTAGAAATCGATGTGAGCCAGAGCAGCAGTTTATACTTAAGATTCCTGGTTAAAAGGCAATAGTGAACTGTTAGTCCAGAAAAGTAGGAACAGCCTGCTTTGACAGAAGCCTTTAGAAGATGCTTTAATTACTGTGCTGCACAAAGCTGCCAGTGACGCAAGTCTCAGCATGCGTGCTGTAATTTGCCCCCACCACACCCACAAGAACACCGGCCACTCTCTTCAGGGTCACTCAGTTGTATTGCACGCATAGCACCAGATCACATAATTTGCTTTAGGAAGATTTAACACACAACTTGGAAACTGGCTTAGGAAAAGTCTTGGTTGCTAAGAACATTTGGGGGCTCAGAAATTATCAAACTGTCTTTGACAAAATGAATTATGTCTCTTCAGGACATTAAATGAGAAGCTAAGTGGGGGTGTCTTTTAGTGGGAGATCACCTGCCTAAATTGTGTAAGGGCCTGGGCTCAAATACCCAGGCCACAAAACCAAACAAATTAATTAATTAAAATAGCTGGATCAAGATCTGAGAACAGCACCAAAATGGAGACATGATATTTTTCAAAATCTAATAACTTTTATACACATTCAAATAAGTAGAAATTTCATCTACTATCTCAGACTAGGCAATTTCTCTGTCTGTCTGTCTGTCTATAAAGTTCAGAGCCTGCCTACATGCATTCTAGCATTCAAATTCTCTTTGATAGACACACCCATTTATTCAAATCAGTACACAAAGTTAACCACAACTTTTAAATACAGCAGATGTGCATAAAGACCTCTTTTCACAGTGAATGAGCTAACTCCATATTGGGGGACAAAGAAGAATTATATAAGCATGATGTTTCCAGGTTTCTTTAGCAATCTCATAATTCTAAACCAGTTTGTACCTTGTGTGGTAGAGCTGGCTGTAACAGATCCCTTCGTTATAGATCCAAATACACAGAGAAATAACAAACTGCTGTGAATAGTGACCGTACATCTAAAGTCATCTGAACAACAGTTTTAGTGTCTTACATACTAAGCAATTACTACGTGCTGAGTGATGCCTGTCTTCAAAACTCCTGCCATATAACCAACCATTCTTGCCTACTTTGCGGTTACAATGGAAGACATCTTTCCGGGTCCTTCAGATATAATACATGTCATTGAAACTTGGTTAGGATCCTAGCCCCTCCATCCACCCAAAAACTTCACCACCCTGAATGTTTTTTCAATTAGTTTCCCATGGGTGGATAAAGTGTGGTTGAGCTTCTCCTGCGCTCTGACTGCTCTCTGCCCATGCCCTCCTTCCTCCTTGCCTTGAAAAGGCTGGCTGCATTGACTCCCCCTCCCTCCTCACCCTTCACACATCCTTTACCCACTGCTACCTGGCTCCCAGCCCATCGCTTTCTAGAAATCAACCCCAGAAGGCTCGGAGACCTTCCTCAGTAATCAACTGGCTTTGCCCTTAGCCATATTCCCTCCTCCCCCCGGAACTTTCTTGTCTCCTACATTTCCTTACATCTTTTGTTATATCTTCCCAGCCTCACTTTTGGATTCCCTTTCTTGTCCATGAGAAACAACCTCTGTCCTCCGTCTCCACAAACAGAGCAGCGTCTCCCTGCTCCATGGTCCCAGCTGCACTGCTGTGCTGTTGGCCCGAGGCGGCATCTCCAATCTGGAGCCTCTTTCTAAGCTGCATATATGCGTCTGGAATCTCTGAGGTAGCTGCGCAGCTCGCACACTCCCCTATTTTCTAAGGCTCTCCGTGCTTTCAGCTAGAGCTGCTGGTCTCCCTAAAGCATGTCTATGCCACGTGACTGCCAGTTCCCTCACTGTAACCAGACAGACATTTGCTCCAAAGTGGGCCATTGAGATGCCAACCACAGGAATCCGACTGAGCCTAAGAATATGTTCAAACCGTGACTCTACATGCCGCTGGGAGAGCATAAACTACCTTTTGGGAAATCTAGCCATATCCCTGAATACACGAAATCCTAATCGCAACAATCCTACCCCTGAGTGTAAATCAAAATAATGTGCTTAAATGACAGATATAAAATATATTAGATCCCCCAGTAGAGGAGAATGCCAAGGAGGAAAGGTGAGTGTGGGTGGGTGGGTGGGTGGGAGAATACCCCCATAGTGGCAGGGGGAGGGGGGAGGGAATAGGGAGGTTCCAAAGGGGAGATCTGGAAAGGGGGAAACACTTGAAATGTAAATAAAGTAGGAAAAAAAAAATATATATATACATGTGGTAATCTCTCTATATATATCCTATATATGTGATGTAGCTAAGTATTACTATATGTGATAACACTTTTTATGAGATTTAAAAACTAGAAATCACATAAATCATCATTAGCACATGAATAAATCATGTTATATTTATGTTATATGTTATTATTATTTATATATTATATATTAATACTACAGTGTGAGTGAATCGCACAATGTAATATGAAGCAACAAAAACAAATATAAAATATTACATTCAGTAAGGTTCCACTTAATTAAAATAAACAGGAACTTACTCTATAATGTGGGAAGGCAGGAGAATAGTTATGCTCCAGAATGGGCATAAGGAAGCTTCTGGAATGTTTCTGATCTTTTCCTTGCTCTGGCTTCATTTCAAAAGTCCACTACGATGTCTATAAAACTGCGTACAGCTCCTGTTCTGCACGTCTCTCAGTTAAATCAGGACTGGCCTCTAGAACTAGATTGGAACTCTCCTTTGTGACACTGCTTCTATAGCTGGGTTGGGGTATGGATAACAGCACCATGGATGTGCACTAATTAAAAGACTAAAGCATCAGGAAGGAAGGACTGAGGAAGGAAAGCTTCCCATGGGGTCAAGAGGAGATCACGGCCTAGTTCTAGGTAACCAAGCCAATCACTGTCAATGGTAATCTGGCAGAAGGGAATTGAGACTCAGAGGTCTGACCAGATGGTGCTGAGCCAGCCATCTTCAATGCTTTGATGCCTGGTGTCTGAGATGCTGGGAGGCAGAGAGCCACAGGGGACCACACAGGCAGCAGCTCCATTCAAGTCTTGCAAACCAGCACCTAAATGCTTCATGTTTATCTCACCACAGGCATATATAACCATACTACTAATTATTTTTAAAACTCCCTTATAAAATATTTTAAAATAAGATTTTGAAATAAAATCTGTTGAAATAAACGTAAAAGACTACAATTGGAAGTTGTGAAACTTAACACACACACACACACACACACACACACACACATATATATATCTTTACATCTGTCATTTCTGCTCTGAACTTATAGTTTCAATTTGTATCTTTTCCTAAAATGTATTGTGTATGTTCAGATCTATATCCGCACCCTTTCGCTTCTCATTTTGAATCTTTCACCTATTGTCTGTATTATAACTTCACTATCAATATTTTGGCATATCAGCCTCTACACCTGCCGTTTCCTACACTACCATGCCTGGTACCTAATGAAGATAGCACTGATATGAAGTCTAATCTTCACAGAAGATCAAAGAGAAACGTAAAGCTTCACTAAGTGACTTCTGAAGATAACAATGCAATAAAACACAACTCTGGCAAGACGTTCTTGTAGGTCCACTGGCGTCCAAGAATTTTCTTGGGAGGAAAAGGAATATGAGCAATAGACACTTGGATCTACTTAAACATAGAACAGAGGGTTGGTGCAGCTATTGTTTTAAGGTGGATCACTGAAACCGTACTATGCCAACGGACAGCCATCAGCCACCCCAACGCACACTGGGTAAGTAAATATGAAGAGGTTGTGGCGTTCACATGCAATTTCCCTGGAGCCACAGCTTGGCAGGGAAATTGTTTCACTTCCTCAGCTGATTCTTACTTTCCTGCAGAATAGTAATAGAAAGACCACATCATCCTGTTCCCATGGTGATAGGCAAGTTTTGCAGAAACAAAGGCAGCTCTTAATATCTCACAGCCCATTACCCTCTCTCACTCACCTGCAGGCCACTAGGATCTCCAGGCATTCCAGAGCAAAAGGTCCCTTAAGGGGTGTGTGCCTGACTCTATATTAAGTCTCTTTAGCCATCACAGGGACCTGTGTAGATTATTACCCAGGTCTGAGCATTCTAATGACTGAAATAGAGCAGTTCATTTCTGGGCAGGCAAAACCAGTACCATCAGGTTAGGGTTGGCTGTCATGTCTCCACACTGACCATGTCTTCTAGGAGCACAACAGAGAGTCAGGACATCAGAGCCCTCAGACAGACAGCGGGCAAGACAGCATGACCTCAGAAGTTTGCAAAAGTGAAAGCTTAAGTGGTTGCTGAGTGGTGGTCAGGCTAGGTACACAACAGTTGTGGGAGGAGGAAAGGCTCTGACCAAGGTGGCCCCACTGTATTGAGCCTTAAGGTGGAGGGAAATTCTCAAGAGGAGGATCCCCTGAGACAATGGAAGCAGAGGTTCACACTAAGGATGGGCAGAGAACTAGTGGACATGAGGAGAATAGAAAGAAAACATAACTGCGTTTCATTTCAGTCTATCACAGGCCAAAAGTAGCATCTTTGTGGGGTGGGAGTGTTTATCTTCTGAGGCATGGTCTCACACAGCCCTGACTGGCCTGGGAGTCCATGTGTTGACTCCACAGGGATCCACCTCCTTCTGCCTTCCAGAGATCAAAGAGATGTACCACCATGCCTGGCCAGAACACAGCGCTCCTTCCGGCTCCAGGGACTCACTATGAAACCTTGCTATATTTCAATTACATTTTGAGTTTAGTAAAATTTAAGGGTCAGTTTAAGGAGATAAAATTTTGAGGGGCCAACAAAGGAAAGAGAAAGCAGGGTGCTGAGACTGCCGAGGACTCCGGCTTTGCTAAAGAAATCACAACAGCTTCTTCCCGTCTCTGTGGAAGGGGTAATTAAGAAGGTGATGAGGTAGGTAGCTTAGAAGGCATTTGTAAGTGTACTGAAGCCTGGCCTGCCCAGACAAGTTCCTACCCAGGCAGAACAGGCAATGCAGACCTGTGGGAAGTCCTAGCGATCACTGCTCAGGTTTCCCTGCCCTTCCTTCCATTTTCGGTCCCTCTAGGACATGGCTCGGAGATCCACACCTCAGGAATGTAGAGGTTGTATCCCTTCACTACAAACTCCCAAAGGCCTCTCTGCTTTGGGACTGGGAGATCCTCTGTGAGATGCCCATGACCAGTAATTTATTAGTTCATGAAAGAAAACATGAAATATAAACATGCTCCCTAAACGCTTTGAGTCAAAAACATATGAATGTCCATCTTATATTTTGTTGTAAAGTCTAAAGTCTTCTTTGAGAAGGAATCTGTTGACTGGAGCCCATTGACACCAGTCAATGCAACCAAATTAGCTGCGTCTGAATGCAAGCTATGCGGTAACTGTTACCACATCCAACATGAAAGGCACAGGCATACCTATTATGCACCATCTGAATTCTCTGTGTTGTCATTGTTGTTGTTTGTTTCTTTTGAAGCAGGGTTTCTCTGTGTAACCCTGGCTTGTCCTGGAGCTAGCTCTGTAGACCAGGCTGTCTTTGAACTTACAGAGATCCCTCTGCCTTTGCCTCCCAAGTGCAGAGTTGAGATCTCTGATTTCTGGAGGTCAGTTTGTTGGTTTTAAATTTTTGTGATTTTTGGTTTGGATCCTTCATTGCTGGTTTGCCCAGATTTAATGCACATTTTAATACCTCATACGTATCAAATTACCTGATATATTCAGTTTAATGTATATAAAGAAGACTCTCATGTTCCTTTCTTTTATATGTAGTACTGTTTAAAATACATAGCTACATTAACAAATATAATTAATATAAATATCTTAGGAACAAACAGTTGACTCTGACAATATTTCAAATGATAGGAGCGGCCTTGAGAATTCGGTACACTCTATGATTTATAGGTAACAGGAGGAGTTTCAGTGGCGTTAAGATTATGCCACCGCACATAAACCTACCTAACTTAGTTTTAGAAGCTGCTATTTATTGGCAACTTAGTTTTAATTTGCAACATTTCATTAACCAAATCCTAATGAAGAAGAGGTCTAAGATTTTTATCAACACTTTATCAAGGAACACTGAATATATCGTAAAGTAAGTATTGACAGATTTTGTCAGGGAATTTGCTTCTAAACTGTCCTCTGCTTTACCAGAACTCACACACTAGTGTACCAGCCTCCCACACCAAATCAGGGATGACCCTTGGCCCAGCATAATGTGGCCTGTGACTGCGGGAGCTGGGTCATAGAAGGCCCTGTATCTCTGCTTTCTCTCTAGGTTCATGCTGTCAGCAGCTCCACTAGAAAGAGAGGACCCTACGGAGTAATTGACCATCATCCACAGTCTCACAGGAGACACTGAGATAGACCCACCCAGCCAAGCTGTGTCACATTCTTACACCACAAAATACCACCAGTCTACCTTCAGAAGCCCTTCTTGTGATAGATGGGCTGCGGTGCCAAGTAAAGGGTGGAGAACCAGACATGTCACACGGGGAAAAGGACAGCTTAGACAGCTTGGACCACTGAGAAATGAATCACTGAAAGTAACTGAAAGCAACCCCCAAAGAAGAAAAGCTTAGAGCATGCCTTTTAATCTGATTAAATAATAAAGGGAGAACCATTCTCTGGTAGCTATCGATTATCATGCGCTTCTCTCTCCCCCATGCAAAGTTTAACATGGTCAGCTGGCAACCGAAGACTGTTTCCAGGGTCCAATCCCATACCACAAAGCAGGGCATAGAACTAACTACAGGCTTGTGAAAGAGATACCATAGGCAATGGGCACACGCCCCTCAAGGCTACTTCCTTTCCTTCCTCACACATTCTGTCTGTCCTGGTGCAACCAAAGTGTATGCTGTTCACTGTCCATTACCATGTGTGATATATATACTATAGCCACTCATTTTTGTGCTATTATGTGACTTATTTTGTGGGTGAAAATGAACTATAGTGGACTGAAGGAATTTCCCACTCCTTTCTCATTCCCCAGTTCTGGGATAGGGAGATAGAAGACATGTGATCATTGTTAGGTAAGGACCTTAAGTTAAAAATGTATTTGTTTTAATAACTTCAAACCCAGGGCTTGTGATGTGTGTGGTGGTGTTAAAAAGTACGTCACACCGAACTCCACCTACAGGTGTGCACTCAGGGACTCCCACAGCTTCCTGTGCAACACATTATGGTTCTTAGCTCCCCATCACTGACCTCCATCCAGAGACTGAATATCAAGGCAGAAAAATTGAGAAGAGAATAAACTATCACATAAAGAACTCAAAGGTATTCTGTATGCCTTCTGTGAAATGGTGATGCTCAGGTAACTCCCCAGTAACAAGTGAGAGCCAGGACAGACAACAAAGAACCGGGGGAGGGGGCACATGACATGATTTATACAGTCGCAACTGTCATCTGACTAAAAATAGGAGAGATGTCCATAGCATTTTTGCTATCCTGATTAGATAAAAAAAAAGGAAGCCATGGTTGGTCAGCAAATCAAATTTCCAGTGAACAGCCTAGGCCGGAGAGAAGTCCGACATTGCAGACATTCTTAGATATCATAGTAAATCTCATCAGTTTATATAACTAATACATGTTAATAGAAAATGTTCTCCAGGCAGACTGGATTTTGACTTAGAGAGGTCAAGAAGGAATCAAACATGCTTGGAGTTTCCCTAGGGACTACCTAACAGTCCCACATATAATTTTTCCCTAGCAAGAAGGTTCAATTGTTCCCCTCATCGACTCACACCACCTCGTCCTTGTCTGCTTCTGTTCAGATGCCATCCTGCCTTGTATTCCTTTATTACAACCCTAACTATGGAGCCAAACATTGGGTAGAAACTACAGGGCCAGACTGCCCAGACTGGAGCCCAGGTATCACTCACTGGGTCTGTGCACCCAGGTCCCTTTTAACCCTTTCTGGACCCAAATCCTTCCCCCTCAAGGAAGTCAAGAATGGAATACATGGGATATATTCCGCCACTTGGGATGCTGAGGAAAGATGAGAGCTTTGAGTTCAAAGCCAGCCTAGAAACATAGGGAGACCCTACCTCAAAAAAGAAGGTGCAAATTATTTTCTTTTCCAAGGCAACCCTGACTTACTATGATCTCCTCTGTAAGTGGCATCAACATCCACTGGGCAGATCTCAGCTTTTCGATGCTCTCTTTTCTCTCTCAAGTATGTACTCATTTAGTGTACTGGCTGGTTGTGTGTCAACTTGACACAAGCTGGAGTTATCACAGAGAAAGGAGCTTCAGTTGAGAAAATGACTCCATGAGATCCAGCGGAAAGGCATTTTCTCAATTAGTGATCAAGGGCGGAGGGCCCCTTGTGGGTGGTACCATCCCTGGGCTGGTAGTCTTGGGTTCTATGAGAGAGCAAGCCGAGCAAGCCAGGGGAAGCAAGCAAGCCAGTAAGTAACATCCTTCCATGGCCTCTGCATCAGCTCCTGCTTCCTAACCTGCTTGAGTTCCAGTCCTGACTTCCTTTAGTGATGAACAGCAACATGGAAGTGTAAGGTGAATAAACCCTTTCCTCCCCAACTTGCTTCTTGGTCACGATGTTTGTGCAGAAATAGAAACCATAACTAAGATATTTAGCAAGGGCTAGCCTGTGCTTCAAACCTGAAGTCCAACTTAATGCAGTCTTACGTCTTCTGTTGGCTCGGATTCAAGCCAATACCATCTTCTGCTGACCACCCTCTCTTAACTGGCTTCTTGGTTTTGGATTTAATCCTCTGCAACCTACTCTCCAAAGAATAGTTAATTTGATCACCAAAAGGTGAGCATCAGATCTTGTTTCTTTGCCAAACATTCAACATAACATTTCAAATCAAACCGAAATCTCCGTTTCCTCCCCTGGTCCCTGGCCCCATCTTCCTCTCTATCTCCTTCCTCACTCTGTGCCCTGGAAACAGCTGGTTTGCCTTTTCTTCTCTTATTTCTTTTTCTTTTTCTTTTTTTCTTCTTCCTTTTGTTTGTTTGTTGAGATTTTTTTTTTTTTTCCCGAGGCAGGGTTTCTCTGTGTAGCCCTGGCTGTCCTGGAACTCACTCTGTAGACCAGGCTGGCCTTGAACTCAGAAATCTGCCTGCCTCTGCCTCCCAAGTGCTTGGATTAAAGGTGTGCGCCACCACTGCTGGCTGAGATGGGTTTTTATGTAGCCCAGGATGGCCTCAAATTCATGATGTAGCCAAGATGACCTTGAACTCCTAACTCATCTGCCTCCTCTCCCAACTCCTAGATTACAAGCAAGCACCACCAGCCCTGGCTTTCTAATGAATTCCATACATGCATTCTTCCATATGTGCCTGAGCAAGAGTGAGAGAGACAGGAAGAGGGGCTACAGGCTGTGACATAAGTCAATTCCATGCTTTTCCTAATCACCTCTAACCAAAGAATCTCCCAGCAATCATCCAGCACCTCCACATGGATCCCCCTCTCTTTCCTTATTCCTCAAAGTTTAATAAATATCCTTGACAAAATGTGCTTTATGCTGGAAGAAGCAAACTGGTTTTCGTCCCAACATAACCACCACAGCGACACTTTATCGTGTCCAGTCAGATCTTGTGTGACTACTGCACAGGCTTCCTTAAAACTAGCGTTCCCCTTGGAGACACAGATAATTAACATCCCGTCTAATATATACTTCTGCCACTTTCTACTCAACTGTAAACAGCTTTCAGCTGAGACAGGCTAGAGAGATGGCTCAGCGGTTAAGAGCACTGACTGCTCTTCCCGAGGTCCTGAGTTCAATCCCCAGCAACCACATGGTGGCTCACTACCATCTGTAATGGGATCGGATGCCCTCTTCTGGTGCGTCTGACAGCTATAGTGTATACATATAAATAAAATAAATAAAAACAAAAACCCAAAACACAAAAACAGCTGAGACAACAACATCCACCCTTTTCTACTTGGGTTATTTCTTTGGCTTTAGCTTACAAATGAGTTTGGCAAACATGCAACACCCCTTTGTACCATGAGAAGGTCCCAACCAATGAACCGATGACTAGCCACCTGTTGGGTAAATAATATGATGCCATTTATTACAGCCAACATCTCCTAAGGAAATATCTGGTATTAAGATCCACGTTTATATTCATGAAATCAAATCAGAGTGGCCATTTAACAGTGGGAGCAATGTGCGGCTCATTCATCCCTTGGTATTCCTGGGTGCGGGGGCGGGGAACACTGGCTCCAGGGCTCCTTGGGAATATCAAAAGGTGCGTGTTCATTGAATGCCATGTAAATGATACTGTTTAGAGGAGGGCAAGGGAAAAATCCTGTCACAGGGCTAGCATGGTGGCTCAGTGCTGGAGAGCACCTGCTGCTCTTCCAAAGGAACCAGATTGGATTTTGTTTTATTTGAAAATAGATTTTTTTTTCATACCATATATCCTGATCAAGGTTTCCTTTCTTCTGGCTCCTTCCAGATCCTCCCTAGTTCACCTTCCACCCATCTCCACCCAAATCTTCCTCTCATTAGAAAACAAATGGGCAACAACATAAAAACAAACAAATGAAAAACTGAATAGGACAAAATAAACAGAAAAAAAGGGTCAAAGAAAAAGCACATGGAACACATATAGACGCAGAGACACGCACACTTGCACACACAGAAATCTCATAAAAACACAAAATAGTAAACCATAATATAGAAGCAAAAGACACTTAAGGTAAGGAAACCGTCCAGCCAAAGCACTAGGAGACAAAGAATCTCTGAGCATACATACCACTGAGTGCCTTTTGTGTTGCTCATCTACTGCTGGGCACTATGGGGCCTGCCCTTAAGTGGAGTTTGTGTACCCAATGAGACTGTTAGAGAAAGCTTTTTCTTTGTGAGCAGTTGTCAATTACAGATAGCTTCTGGGTTAAGGATGGGTTAAGGCTTGTAGCCACTTCCAGTCTCAGAGCCGGGACCTCATCTGGCTTAGACCTGTGCAGAGACCCTGTGCATGCTGCCTCCGAGGACCCAGACTTGATTCCCAGAACCCCCACAAGGCAACTTATGACCATCTGGAATTCCAGTGATCCAATGTCCTCTTTTGATTGCTGAAGGCATAAGGCATGTATATAGTACACAGACATACATGCAGGCAAAGTACCTAGACACATAAAGAAAAAGAAAAAAAACTTATGAACCTGAGTGTGAGCTTAAATTCTGCAATATTTGCCCCTCAAACTACTAAATTCTCAGAGACTCCTTAGTGAAGGTGTTAAACGCACTTACCTCTTGCGGTCTATTTGAGAGTTAAATTATAGCATACAGGTGAAGCGCCAATGGTTAATTGCTTGTTTCTTGATTCTAATGTTCTAGTTAAAGTAATGTGTATTTATGTTGTCTTGCTACTTCTGTGCTAATTAGAATTCATTTTCTTGCATCTTAAATAAGAAATCTGTTGGAAGAACAATGTGGCACTTTTCTTTTGGAAGCGGAGCAGCCAGGGTTCTTGCAGCTAACACCCCATTAGATGATGATTCAGCAACCTCAGTCAGTTCCCACAAATTCAAGCTTTCAGATTGGTGGCGGACTGGTCTCAGGGGTAAGCAAGCACCAGCCAAATGAAAAAACATGCAGAGAGGGTGTCTATTGAGGAAACACTCATAGACAGGGCTGCTTCCTAATGTCTTGTCTTCTCTATGTAACATTTGAAATATTCAGTTTAGCTATTAAAACGTAGGAGCTGGGCATGGTGGTGCAACTGACATGATAGGACTTAGAGCTGGAGGCAAAAGACCATGAACTCAAGGCCACCCTTGGCTACGTAGTAGGTTTGAGGTCACTGGCTGTATTGGGACCCTTTACCTATCAAACACACACACACACACACACACTGTGACAGACTGGAGAGAGAGAGCTCTGGGCCACATACAGCTAGACAGATGCTCTACCTCTGAAATATGTCTCAGGTCCATTTTTCAAACAGCTTCTGATGGTGGATGGCATTAAATGAATTTAATGCCAGAATAGTAAGGAGTAACAGATACTAAACTTCAATGGAGAAATATTTCCGCTACTGGCTGGCCCTCTTTATCCTTGTGTTCAAGCAGAGATTGAAACTAGTTTCTAAAAGTGTCTTTATTACTATGTATGGGAAAGGTATTCATGTGTGCATGGTGTGTCTGTGTGTCTGTCTATGTGTATGTGTGTGTGTGTATGTGTGTGTGTGTGTATGTGTGTGTGTGTGAAGGTATTCATGTGTGTATGGTGTGTCTCTGTGTGTGAGTGTGTGTGTATGTGAAGCATAGGAGGTTGGAGGACAATTTTCAGGAGCTGGGTCTTTCTTTCCACTGTGGGATTTAGAGACTGA
The DNA here is from genome assembly GCA_019843965.1 of Rhynchomys soricoides. Lineage (NCBI taxonomy): Eukaryota > Metazoa > Chordata > Mammalia > Rodentia > Muridae > Rhynchomys > Rhynchomys soricoides. Next base: position 4,718,826 of record JADRCH010000052.1, on the reverse strand, counting down.
ACTCAGATTTGCGAAAGCGTCTTTTTACATGCTGAGCCATCTCACTGGCCCCGAAATATGTTGTTGTTGCTGTTGTTTTTGATTTTGTTGTTTTGTTGTTTTTGTTTTGATTTTTGTCTTTGTTGTTGCTGTTGTATTTGTTTTGTTGTTGTTTGTTGTTTGTTGTTTTTTTGTTGTTTTTGTTTTTGTTGTTGTTGTTGCTGTTGCTATTGTTGCCATTATTGTTTTGAAGTGTCTGTGCACTGGGCTAGGGAGGCCTGTCAGTTATTAAAGTCCTGACTGTGTGATTATAAGTCTGTAGTCCCAAGCTCAGCACTGGGCAAAAGTCAAGTCAAGCCATCTCTTCAGTTCTCCAAGACTTCACAGCGTGGAGGTGCACACCTTTAATCCCAGCCCTTGGGAGGCAGAGGCATGGATCTCTGTGAATTTGAAGTTAGCCTGGTCTACAAAGTCAGTTCAAGGGCAGCCAGGACTACAGAGTGAAACCCTGTCTCAATACAGAGGAAGGCAGGTGGGTGAAGGGGTGGGGTGGGTATAGACACATCGCCTTATAGAGAACCACAATTTCTAAACATTAGTTCTTAAATATTAAATATCATAAATTTCTTTTATAAAGCCTTTTACAGCCTTCCAAAAAGTAGTACACTCACAGTCACTGGAAAATAATAGGGATTTTTCTGGTAAATTCTCTCTTCCTAGAAGAAACTTGGGATGAGTAGGAACTGTAAGTCAAGAAGAAACCAACTCTACACAAGTGGCTTGCAATATAAAATTTATAAACTGCTTACTCCTGAAATTTTCTTTTTAAAACTTTTGGGCCCTAATTGACAGCAGGTAACTCTAGCTGGGAAGGGCAATCTGAGAAGGGGCTGTGACTGTCAGCCTCAGAATACGAGCTTCATTTGGGACAGCCGTTATCTCAGATGGCAGTCGTGGCCAACAGAAACGCCAATTCTGAATGTTCTTTATAAATGAGAGAACAGGAAAGTATTAAGATTCAATCTCTTGTGAGATTTGGTACTAAGGACCAATGCATCTGGGGAAGATTATATTCAATGGGAAAATCAAATTTTGCAAAACAATGAGTCTCTGTCCTCACCCTGAATCCTCTTGTTCACCCGGATCATTTATTGAGCTGTACTACCTAAGGTGAGTGTCCAGGGAATTCTACCGTTATGTGATGCAGTTTATGGTGTGTGGCAGTTTGAATAAAAATCTCTCCCACAGACTCAGGCATCTGGACATTTAGTCCGCAGTGGATGGCACGTGTTCGGGGAGGTTTGGGAGCTGAGACCTCGCTAGAGGGACAACCATTGAGACATACATGACAGACAGGCCACTGATGGCAAACTACGGGCAAATGGAAGACGCAGGGAGAGAAATGGAGAATCCAAACTTGGGCTCACTTTTGGTCTAAATTATTCTAAATGGAAGTCTCTTTTTTTCATTACTTAATGCAACCTCCAAGTAGAAAAAGAAAGTATTTATCAATAAAGTTTTTTACGTATTTTATCACTAATTCCAGAAACACCAGGTTTTCTATCCTTTCGTAAATGGTTCTGTTCAGATTAGAAACATAGTTTACAAGATGCCAAAGCATAAGTGAAAAGAAGGGAAATACAGAACAAATTGGTCTTTCTAACACCGCAGTCTGTATTTTTCTCTTCACAACAAGCATGCATTCATTTTGAAAAGCATACACATATATTTAGTGAGTTCATAAAACCCATAGAGTCCAAACAGTAACTTACGCTCATGATTCCCGTGGGTCAGCTACAGAGGTAACAAATCTATTCATTAGTGTCATTTCACTGGGACTGAACCATTCCTGGGTAGTAACTCTGACGGGGACATTATAATTTTGTGACTTGTCATTAAGCAAGAGCAAGAACAAAAGGACAATTCTGTTTTTATTTGCTTTTCCCTTTACTTTCCTATAATGTAAAATCCTGGGGGATAAAATTTGCTTTATTTCTTCTGTGTCCAGCTACTGTCATGTGCATTGCCCCTTCTGTAATCCTATACTGACAATTTAAAACCATGTACTTTTCCTTCTAAGCATTTCAAAACGCTCCACAGCCGTCATTGTCTCTGCCTTCTAATACTTCCCTGTGGTACATTACAATGAGATACATTAAGTATTTTTTCTCACACAAGCAGGTTCAAGATAGAAAACGAGTCACAGAAACTCTCTGAATCACCCAGACTCCAGACAACTGTATGATTTAGAATAGTTATGGAATTAAATACACTTTTTGTTTTTAATTTGTTGTTTTGGGATAATGTCTTACGTAGCCCAAACTAGGCTCAAAGACACTGTGTAGCAGAGGCTAGCCTTGAACTCCTGATCTTCCTGTCTCCACTGCCCAAGTGTTGGGGTTGCAGATGTGTGCCAGCACGTCTAGAACTCCTTACAGTCACAACCTCACAAACTTTCCCTTTTGTCCATTTTGCCTTCCTAAGCAATTCAATCTATTAATATTCGTGGAAAAACAAAGAAAAAAAATTAAGTAGATTTACAACGGCTTACAGCTAGAAGATGTTAAAGTTTTGCTTTCTAAGCAAATCATCCAATCTCTCCAAGTTGTGGTGTCGTGACTCATAAAGTTGGGATGAACTTTCCTCAACTGGATAGAATTCTCAAGGACTTGGAGGGAAAACCTTGGTTAATTACAAGGCATTGGTGAGCGTGGTGGCTCAGCCCTGCAATCAGCACTTGGGAGGATGCAGGAGGATCAGGAGTCCCAGTAGAGCATAAGCTATACAAACACAGTCTGGGCTATAGAAAATCCTGCTTCAAAAACCAAACAGCAAACAAACAGCTCTAAATCATCATATAAACACCACCACCATTAATATAATAAGCTTCAGTCATGATCACCTCTAAGTATTGTTATAGCAACGACAAAGAAGAAAACAGTTATTGTCATGAAACCACTCATACAGAATCAGTGAGGACCAAAACAGAATTCTAATTTACATGTATATGGAGCTACTGCACCCGTTTCTCTGGAGGATCTCAAGAAACATTCTTCTCCAGGTTACCTTTTCCCGTTATATCTAATTAGGTCAATTACCTAATCTTATTTAAAGGTATCTTTAGGTCACATGCACAATAAATTCTAAGTGCAAATAGTACTAATGTGTAACTTTTAATTAAGCTTTAGATACATAGCCACTCATAACTAATTCTATACAATGATGAATGGTTTCCTGTCCTGAGACTACAGTGAAGACAGGTCTTACTCCTAAACTGGTACTGGATTGGTGAGCCACAGGAATGTTCAGGAAAGTTCTGCTTTGGGGTGACAGGTCTTAAACACACAGGAAATAGAGACATCAGTCTTCCACCTGTAGGGGTGTATACAAGGAGTAGAGGAACTCAGGCCTGGTGGTTAATTGTGACTACACTCAGCAGTGCCTCCAGTCATGTCTTCCAGTGTCTGGAAGGATATCAGGCCTCAAAGATCTGGGACTAAAAGAAGTACTCAAAGACCAAGCACACAGAAATCCAAACTGATGCAGAAGAGCCATGTGACCTGGTACATGCCACCATCCACAGAAGGGGAAAATGCCACCCACTTCATAAAGTTGATGTGACATTAAAGACAAGCAGGTATGTAAAGGGCTCAGCACTCAGTCATTGTTAAGACATGAGTTACTATAAATATTATTGTAAATGTCTCAGGCAAACACAGTATGAGCCCTGTGGCAGTTTGAATGAGAACAGCTCCTACAGGCTCGCATGCTTGCACATTTAGTCCCCAGTTGATGAACTGTTTGGGAAGGATTAGGAAGCATGGCCTTGGTGCAGGGGGTGTGTCACTGGAGATGAACTTTGAGCTTTTTTTTTTTTTTTAAGATTTATTTATTTATTATATGTAAGTACACTGTAGCTATTTTTCAGACACCCAGAAGAGGGCATCCGATCTCATTACAGATGGTTGTGAGCCACTGTGTAGTTGCTGGGATTTGAACTCACGACCTCGGGAAGAGCAGTCAGTGCTCTTAACCACTGAGCCAACTCTCTGCCTCTTGCTCTGGTCCCCACTTGCTGTAGCTGTCTTCAACCACCCCAGAAGAGAGCGTCAGATCTCATTACGGATGATTGTGAGCCATCATGTAGTTGCTGGGATTTGAACTCACAACCTTTGGAAGACCAGTCAGAACTCTTAACCGCTGAGCCATCTCTCCAGTCCCCAGACTTTGAGCTTTCAAAAGTCCATGCCAGACCTAGTGTCTCCCTCTCTGTCTGGTGCTGGTGGATAAGATGTAAAGCACTCAGCTACTGCTCATGTACTATGCCTGTCTGCTTTCAGCCATGGTGACAACGGATGAAACATCTCAACTCTAAGCAAGCCCCCCGTTAAATGTCTTCTTTTGTGAGAGATGCCTTGGTCATGGTGTCTCTGCTGGGAATACAACAGTAACAAAAACTAATATGGATTAGTTCAGTGACAGCCTTAAAAAGCGTTTTTCAGACATTGGGATCAAAACCAGAGCCCTGCGCAGAATTCTCTACCACTGAGCTACATCCCAGCACTTGGAGGCAGAGAAAGGAGAATTGTTGCAAATTCAAAGCCAACTTTGGTTGGCATGGCAAACCAACCAGTGGGGTAATACAGTTGGACTCTCAAAAGAAAAAAAAAAATCAGAAAAAAGAGCCAACATAAAGGCACGTGGTTTTAGTCCCAGCATGTGGGAGGCTGAGGCTGAGACAGGCAGACTTCTCTCTCTCTCTCTCTCTCTCTCTCTCTCTCTCTCTCTCTCTCACACACACACACACACACACACACCTTTATGTATTTCATACTGTGGACCTAAACCCATGGAATCATCTCTCTCTCTCTCTCTCTCTCTCTCACACACACACACACACACACACCCCTTTATGTATTTCATACTGTGGACCTATACCCATGGAATCATCTCTCTCTCTCTCTCTCTCTCTCTCACACACACACACACACACCACAAACACCTTTATGTATTTCATACTGTGGACCTAAACCCATGGAATCGGAGTTTACCTCTACAAAAAAGGTTGAGCGCAACATTATTTGTAACAGCAAACAAACAAACAAACAAACACTGGGTATATCCCAACTGCCCAATTATAGTGGGAAGGTTAAATAAATTATGCATCTATAAAATATGACCATTACATGGCTCTATTACTTAGCTGCTTAAAACACCCATCTCATTAAAATTTGCCCAGTATGAATAAAATTATTAAATTATGAAATGAAAATATTAAAGTTGTTTTCAAGGGGCTAGAAATGTATCTCGCCTGCCTAAAATGCACAGGTTTCTGGGTTTGATCCGTAACAACAAAACACTTTTTTTCCCAAGAAGATATTGATGCAAGGAATGATTCATAATAATTTGGAAGAATTTAGAGCCTAACTATATATTACTATCATTGTAGAAACATATAGGTAATCAAATTTCTACTCCAAAACAGTTTCATAATTATACACTACTTCCACTTCTAAACTGCTTATCAATAAAATCTGGAATTAAACCATCGGTGAGCAGTCATGGTCTCCTCACTGCCTGTGCAGGGCATATATGAGAAATGTGTGATTGTATTGGTTAGAAAGTTCTACAGACATGTAGTGTGCAAAGCTGGACATCATTGATATTCTGTGATATGCATCAATACCGCAAATGAAACCAGCAAACCGAGGAGTAAACGGAAAGACCTGACGTCAGCTGTGGTTTAGTTTTAGAAATATCTGTATCAGGGGTTGAGGGAGTGGGGACTTTTAAGTTGAACATCTAAACGCTACTGTTGGTTTAAAGATGGTCAAACCAAAATGCTAATTTCTGGGTATCATGATATGCCAGCACTGTATCCCAGCACTTCGGATGCTCAAGCAGGAGGATTTTGAGTTCCAGGCCAGCTTCCTGGGCTGCATAGCAAGTTCAAAGCCAGCAGAGCTCTATAGAAAGACCCCTGACTCAACAATAAAACAATGTTAAATGAAGATAGAGCATTAGTACAAAGAAGAACAACAGAAATGCAGATCAGAGAAAATTCAGCATTAACACCGAATGTTTACATATTTATTCAAAAATAAAAATAAAATTGAGCTGGGTGTGGCAGTGCATACCTTTAATCCTAGTGCGAAGGAAGCAGAGGCAGGATTTACTAAGCAAAATCAAAGTTGGCCTGAGCTATGTGAGACCTTGCCTTAAAAATATAAAACAAATACAGTAACAACAACAATAAAAACCATGTACAAATTCGAGGAAATTCTAAGCACCAGCTATATCAGAGATGTGAGCATCATTTGCAACTTTGTTTCACCTTCCTGCCTTTTGGAAGAAAAAAACATATAAAATGTAATTTTATACTTTTAACTTTGCTATACTTTTGCTTTTTCGTGTGTGTGTGTGTGTGTGTGTGTGTGTGTGTATGTGTGTGCATGGCATGCATGTTTTGTTCTTGTTATTTGGTTCTTTTGAGACAGGGCATCATGTAGCCTAGCCTGGCCCAGAATTCCCTATATATCCAAAGATGGCCTTGAATTCCTAATCCTTTTGCCCTCACCTGCCAAGTGCTGGGCTTATAGGCATTGGCTCCCATCCCCAACTTTGCCACATGTTTTAAGAACATGTTACACATGAACATGCTTACAGATAGAAAAAAAAAAAAAGATTAGAAATAAAATACCAAATACTCATCCAGTTATTTTCTACATGGTAGAATTAGGACAGATTTTCTTCCTTCCTTCCTTCCTTCCTTCCTTCTTTCCTTCCTTCCTTTCTTTCTTTTTTTTTTTTTTAATAGAAATTGCAGGAACAATTCAATAAGATACACTTGCAATTCTTTCGAAAAAAATTCACAAGTCAGCTAGGCAGGCTGAGACACACTTGTTCAAAATTCCAAGTTAAACTAGGACAGAGCTAGATGAATGGTAAGGTTTGGAGCATGGTTACTTCCTCAGAGTGGCTGCTCTGATGGGCAATCAACGACTCCAGCCACAGACCACAGACAATATAGCCCCAACTTACTACAGTTTTTTTGTTTTTTTTTGTTTTTTTTTTTTTTGGTTTTTTGAGACAGGGTTTCTCTGTATAGCCCTGGCTGTCCTGGAACTCACTCTGTAGACCAGGCTGGCCTCGAACTCAGAAATTCGCCTGCCTCTGCCTCCCAAGTGCTGGGATTAAAGGCGTATGCCATCACTGCACAGCTTTACTAGAGATTTTAAAAAAGAAAAATCCCTCTGTGGGACTTTCTAGTGCCTTAGAAACCAAAGGTTATCCAGTGAGAATAATACCCGTGATGGAGACAAAAGAATTTGTCCCACTACTAAGATAAATGATGATGGTGGTGGTGGTGGTGGTGACGAGGACATAGAATTCTCCAGCAAAAAGTAGTTACAGTTGAATCAAGCCAATTACTAGGTCAGGACACAAGTTAGTTAAAAGGCAGTTTAGGGTTAGACCCTAGAGGGGAGAGCGGGTGTCAGAATGTTGGTGCATTGATTCACCCCGCAGAGCCGCATGAGAACAGCACGTCTGTTGCTCACCATCTTATGCGCCTTTTTCCCTTTCAGGGTTTACATGTTTGGCTTTGGGCTACCCTGAGGTCATGGGTTTCATAAATAATTAAGGACCATGTTGGGAGTCCTTCTTTTCCTTGTTACAAGTGGGTGTGGTGGTGCACAGGGGGTGACATCTGTCACTCATTTGTTGCCAGCACTAATTAGACTGGCAGGTGAAAGCAGTCAAGAGCCCCCTCACCCTCGGCTCTGCGTACGGAGATTCTTCTCCATCGCACCCTGAGAGAGAAGCCTTTTACTTTTATTTTCCCCCGAGGAGTGTACCCCCCGAGGAGTGTACCTGTCCCCAAGTCACCCATGAGAGGTTGTTTTAACTTGCTGAGCTCTTGCCCATAAACTTGTATCTATTACAAGCTTATTCCTCAGAGTCTTATACAGGGTCGGCACTCTCAGTCTTTCTGTCTGAGTTAGCCACATTCCCTGTAAGATGACCCTAGTCTGTATGAAGATATAAACCATGCAGCTTGCACTGACCGTATGGGTAAAGATGGCTGAGTACAGCTTCTCCATGTTAACTTTCACTAAGTCTTTCAATGAGTACATAAGTTCAACCATGTGTTATGTCAGTAAACATGAATGTTAATAAACTGAGTTCCTTAAAGGAGGGGCAGAAGGCACTTGCCCAGTGTGCAAAGTAGAGGTAGAGCCTGAAAGTGTTGGGAACTGGTTTTCTTTTTCTAAGTATAGATATCATTTTAATTTTTATTGAAAATAGATTTTTTCATTCAATATATTCTGATCACAGTTTCCTCTCCACCAACTCCTCCCAGATCTTCTACATCTCTCTGCCTACCTAAATCCATACCCTTTCTTTTTCTCATTAGAAAACAGGCTACTAAAACAAACCATAATAAACAGAAGGAAAAAAAGAGCCAAAGGAAAAAACAAGAAACGAATACAGATACACACACACACACACACACACACACACACAGAGAGAGAGAGAGACTTGCACACACATAAATCCCATAAAACACAAAATAGTAAACCATAATATAGAAGCAGAAAACATGTAAGGCAGAAAAGGTGCTTGGACAAAGCATTATGAGACAAAAGCTCTAAAAATACCATTAACTTCATCTGTGTTGGTCATCTACTACTGAGCATGGGACCTACCCTTTAATGTGTTTGCATACCAGTGAGACTTTGCTGTAGAAAACTTAATTTTGTTTTCTTTGAAGTAGTTGTCAATTGGAGATACCTTTTGGGTTAGGCATAGGGGTGGGGGTTCATGTCTACTTCCTCTCTCAGGGCTGAGACGCCATCTGGCTCTGACCTTGTCAAAGTCTGCCGCAGTCTCTGAACTTAGGTGTGCATCGGCCCTGTTGTGTCTAGAAGGCCTTGTTTCTTTGATGCCTTCCACCCCCATTGGCTCTTACAATCTTTCCATCTCCTCTTCTACAACATTTTCTGAACCCTGAGGGGAGGGATTTGCTGGAGGCATCCCATTTAAGGCTGGATGGATCAAGTTCTTTCATTCTCTGTGCACTGCTTAGTTGTGGGTCTCTGTATTTGTTCCCACCTACAGCAAGACACTGATCTGTGAGTAGAGTAGGAGTTTCAACCAATCCTGTTTATAGGCTACAATTTAACCCATGGTTTGAGTGGTACTGGTTTCATTAAATTCTGCAGGCATGTTGTATGTTAGCTTTTCTCCACACTGCCTATGGCTTAGTGATAAGGGCACAGAGATGGGTTGGGTTCAAGCAGAGAAGCAAACTGCTCCATGTGTTCGACATTCATGGAAGACAATATGAAGATTTATCACGGAGGTTTGACCTGGAACACTGTTAGAGCAGCGTACACAGCCTCTACTTAAACAAGGCTGCTATCTTGTCTGGTGATGTAGCTGAGGTTGCTGTCTTGTCTGCGATGTAGCTGAGGACCACAGGGCAGGCAGGCGGGCAGGGCATGGAAGATGGATGGACAGCAGATAAAGAAACACAATAAAACAACCATTGCAGCTTGGGGCCTGGGAGGAGGGAGTGGGCTTATAAGCTGTCTCTTTAGTTTTGCAGGCTGCTGTAACAGGAGGATATGACTGTCTACGGTAGCTTACAGGTTCAAGAGGCAGGGAAGTTCACAGAGTAGCAGCATGACAGGGTCCTAGTGAAGGCTCTTTTGGGGTTGCATCTGTGTGCTCACATGGCAGAGAGGAGGAGGAACAAGCAACCCCTTGTCTCTCCCTATAAGGGCTCTGACCAATCAGGAAGACTGTATACTTGTGACCTAGTTATTTTCCAGAGACCCCATCTTCAAGTAGCACCCCAGGGAGTAGGGTTTCGATATCTACATTTTGTAAGGACCCAAACCTGTCCATACCACTGAACATAGATCCCAGGGCCCTGTTCTCAAAGGCCTAGCCTGGTTCCGGTGATACAGTTCTGGATTCTGTGATAATGGTGAAGTGGGGTGAGCGGTTGGGGGCATTGGATACAAGTTAACGTTTTTATTTCATTTGGTTTCTTGAGACAAGGTCTCACATTAACCTAGGCTGTCCCGGAACTTGTCCAACCAAGGATTTTAAGTGTTGGTCTTTGTGTTGCTAGGGGTTGAACCGATGGCTAAGTATTAAGGACACTGATCTAGTTCTTCGGCTTAGCTACATCCTTAGCCCTGAGCTTTTGCACATTCAAGTGATAGGAATCATGGGGCACATTCTTGTAGGAAGCTTCAAATCCTGTAATGTGAAGTATCTTTGATGCGGGAACATCTTGTGATGTAGACTGTGCTTGCTATAGGAACAGGCCATGGAGCAGTATAGAAATAAGCTCACAAAAATAAGTTGGGGAACATCACTAACATTGGTGACATCTATCCGTATCAACCCCTGTAGTGATGTTATTGCTATGGTCTTGCAAAATGTTACTTCGGAAGAAAATGAGCAACATGTACTCTTGGTCTCTCTATACTAGCAACTGATCTATGAACTATGCCAACTGAAAGGAAACACTTAGCTCCCAGTGATCTGGCTCCTAATGGTATCAGACTCAGGGCTACAATCTCTGCCCCATGTCATTTCTGGCAACCCATCTCCAAGGAGCCGATTCAAAGAGTCAAATTAAAGTGGAAAGCAGAAAAAGAAAACGTTCTTCAATGTGGCCACATAGGGAAGAGGAACAAGGAGATCCATGGGATGCTCCTCCCCCCCCTTCCCCAGTCTGTCCTGATGTGAGACCAAAGTTTGGATGATAACCATGGATATGCAAATCTAAGCAGTCTCTGTGGCAGCATGGTCCTAACCACCACTGACCATCATCACCTGGCCTTCAGTGTCAGCCCACAAGGGGATCTGACAAATTGTTAGATCTGTGTAACATCTCTTTCCAGGAGACAAGATGTCCCTGTGGCTGTCACCTTTTTCTTCTCCCAGAATGAGATTTCCATGGAGATCCCCATTTCTTTGGAGTTCATTGTTTCAACAGTCTGATCGAGAGACAGAAGGGTCTCTGCAGAAGATTCTTATTTCTGTCTGTCAGGCCCGTCACACTGCTGTTTCCTCTTGTGTGCTCTCTGTTCCCCACTGGTATGGGTGGGTCCCACTGACTCCCTTCTAACATTCGGAAAATGGAAAGAGTGATAAAGATGTCTGTCTGCTCACAGACTGCCTCCGTTTGTTGCCTTAAGGTTGTTTGGAGAACTGAGCTGCCTGGCTGGAGAGACCCAAGTAGCAAGGACCTGTGGGTTGCCCTTTGGCATCAGCCAGCCAGAAAGTGAAGCCTACAGCCCATTTTTCTAAACCCTGCTAAAGACCAAGGCAAGAGCTTGGAAGTGCTATGGTAATACTTCAACCAAGCCTTCAGGCAGTAGGTAACCCTAAAGCATGCCTGGGTTCTTGACCCCCAGAAAATACAGGATAATAAAAGTTTTCAGGCCAGGCCACTAAATATAAATATATAGTTGGCAGAGCATGCTGCTGTTCATTTTTCAGCTCTAATGTTTCCCCATTGCTTCTTTTCCTCTCAGCCTTTTTCTTCTGTTCTTTTGTTGTATAAGAACCTCAGGAAGGAAGTGATCCTGTGTTTGTTGGACTGTTAATCCTGAGATTCACTGGAGAAAAAGCAACTCCACGATTTTGGGCCAAATCTGAAGCAAACTTTATTAAATATTAAATACTGATCAAGAGATGGACTTTGGTCAGGACCATTCTCTGGCGTTTCCCAGTTTATGAAGACAAGCCTATGTACTTTCCCATGGGGCTTTGTTTTGTTTTTGTTTTTGTTTTGTTTTGTTTTTTTTTAAAGAACTACAACTCCTAGCATTCCAGGAAGTTACCTGGTCCTTGGGCAGGTGGGGCTTACAGGTTAATTTTGGGCATCCTACCATATTTTATCAGAAATCGTCCACCATCCCTGTTAGGGACCACATGGCTGTAGTCCGCCTCGTGTACTCACATGTTGAAGCCCTAATTCCCCATGGAGTGATACACTTGAGGTAGTGGTTGTGAGAAGGATTAAGTTTAGATGAGGCCATAGGGTGGGGCCCCATGACTGGACTGGATCATTTCAAAGAATAGACACACCAGAACTTTCCCTCTGGAAATGAAAAACATAGAACAGGAAAGTGGTCGTCATCAAACCAAGCAGAGTGTCCTCACTCACGTCCATTACTAATGCCAGCCCCTAGGAGTGAGAAATAAACACCAGGTTCTAGTTGACCCTACTTATGATATCTGGTTATGGTGATTAAATCAAGACCAACACAATGAGTGAGACATCCCTTTAAAACAAGCTTTGCTAAATTTTTCATGCCCCGAGTTCAGTGGAGGAGATGGGGAACTTATGTTACAGAATGTTCTTCACTTTAATCGCTTCATGAGTTCAGCACAATCACAAGGCTTCATTTTCTTCTCATAGTTTGAGCTAGCAGGGAAACTGAAAATGCCCCAGTTTTTGCCATCTGCTGCTCTTTCCCAACAATGAGCCATACCAGTAAAAAGTAATAGCTATTAAATAACCAGCCTTCTTTATTTAACAGATGGATGAATAAACGTACGGCCTAGACTTCTGGGGCCAGTGAAGCTTGACTCTTGTGAGAAACATTCACCCGTAGGCGATCTGAACAACTGAGCTTCTTCTTTTATCCATCTAGTCAAGTGTGTGTACGTGTGCATGTGTGTGTGTGTGTGTGTATGAGAGAGAGAGAGAGAGAGAGAGAGAGAGAGAGAGAGAGAGAGAGAACAGGGACTATCAGAACTGTGTGAGTTTCCTTAAGTATGGGAAAATAAAATCCCAGGATTTCCACCCTTATGGCTAGAAAAAAAAAAAAAGAAAGAAAGAAAGAAAAAGAAAAAAACCACCAGACATGACTTATCTTCACCTCCTCTGGGAGTATTTTACTTTTTTTGTACACCTACAGATAAGCTTTATAGTCATTTGTTTGGTTAATTATCTTTGTTTTCCAAAACCATGATACAACTCACCTTCAAACGTAGGACCAGTTACAGCCCAGAATGGCCCCCTCACCTAAGGTCCCCATGGCCAGGGTGACCACGAAGCCTGAGTTCCTACACAAGTCCAGACCTCCAGTTTATAACCTCCCTCCCCCAGGAAGTATGTATATGTGGCTCTTGGAACAACACATTTACATTAACCTCCCACTCACACCAGGCAGGAAACTGTAATTAAACTTAATGGGCATCATTCAAAAGAAGTAGAGAGTTCCTGAGAGTACTCGTGTATGGAGATGCACATGAATACATACAATTTAAATAAATTGAATAGAATAGAATAGAATAGAAATGCCTTTAAAACTTAAGATTAGACTTTTCGTTGGAGCAGAGGGAGACTAGATTAAGGGATAGAGAAGATAGCTTATAGGTCAGGTTAGTTACAGTTTTGCTGTGAACACAATATTGACCCAAACAAACCAGGTTGGTATAGCTTTGGCCGTTCTAGAACCTACTGTGTAGGCCAGGCTGGCCTTAAACTCAGAGAGCCCCCTGCCCCTATCTCCTGAGTCCTGTGATTACAGGCACATGCCACTATGCCAAGTTAGCACAATATTCTTAGACAAGTTCTACTTAAATCTGATTTTATGAAAAATTAAATCTCTTAATAATTTCTTCCTCTGTAAAGGCAAATGCTTGCTTCTCTTGGAGATAAATGTGTGGTTTGGAATTTTACCCAACAGTTTCTTTATTGTTCATGTGACAGCCTATGAAAGCTGAAGAAATGTCATACTTTCACACCCTAACTATGAAAGGAGTTTGGCTAGGCCATTGTATTAGTTAGTTTTCTATTGCTGTGGTAAATGCCATGACCAAAGGCATTGGGAAGGGAAGAGTTTATTTGGCTTACACTTCCACATCACTGTCCCTCCTGAAGGTAAGTGGGGGCAGGACCTCAGAGCAGAGAACCAGAGGTAGGAACTGAAGCGAAACTACAAAGGGTGCTGCTTACTGGCTTGTTCCTCATGGCTTGCTCATCCTGCTTTTTTAAAAAAAATAGCATCTGGGACCACCTGCCCAGGACTGGTACCGCTTGTGATGGGCTGGGCCCTCCTACATCAATCATTAATCAAGAAAATGCCCCACAAAGGCTGGAGAGGTAGCCCAGTGGTTAAAAGCACCTGAGTTCCGTTCCAAGCATTCACATGGTGGCACACAGCCATCCTAAAGTCCAGTTCCAGGGGAGTCCCATGAGAAGAAGGGAAGGAGGGAGGGAGAAAGAAAGAGAAAGAGGGAGGGATGCAGAAGGAAGGAGAGAGGGAGGGAAGGAGGGAGGGAGGGAGGGAGAAAATGACTCAATAGATTTGCCTATAGGCCAATCTGACAGAGGAATTTTTTTCAATTGAAAGTCCTTCTTCCCAGATGATGCTAGCCTGCCTCAAATTGACAAAAGACTAGTAAGCCCAGCCATCTCATGAAGATCATTGCATTGCATATCTCTTAGAGAATACAAGCCTCCATTTCAGACCATGGGACAATGACATTTTAGCAGTAGTTGAAGCTTTCACATCATTCACCTTAATCAAAGTCTGAAAACAAGAGCCAACCCTCTACAGCAACATAGACTAGCTGTTGGGATGCTCATCTTACAGGCCAAGGGCTGGCTTACGTTTCGTCTGCTTAAGCAATTGATGGCATAAGGATTACATGTCTCCTGGTACAGTAGTGGAGCACTGAGTGGAAAAGGCTTTTAGTCCTAGTTGGCCCATGTGGAGGATGGACTGTGGTTATGCATTATTATTAATTAAAACAAGAGTACTAGATTCAATGACTGCTGATATTCACAATTCCTTAGATGCATATAAGTTTGACTGAAAGTTTGTTCCTTTATTGAGCACCTGAACTGAAACTTTGCAATTTCAGTTTGAATGTGTTTTTAGAATGTTAACACATAAAGTAAGGTTACTCCTGAGTGCCTGGCGTGGCCTTTAGGTCAGAGCTGTGGTCCACAACTCCTCCTTGCCCTTCACAGACAGGACTAGTACAGGGTTACTGCATCATCCCTACTGGCTTTCCTGCAATCACACCCAGAGAATGTTTCCTTTGTGTAAACCCCCCTCTGGTTATGCTAATCTGAATGGGCCATCTGTTTCCTGTTGTGACCAGGAGTTATACCATAGCTTCCCACCCTCACTAGAAACCAGAGGCTTTTCCCTCATGCTTTCCTTTAGGCTTTGAGTGTTGTGATGGTTTGAATGAATAATGTCCCTCACAGGCTCCCGTATTTGAATACTTGGTCTTCAGTTAGTAGCCATGTTTGGGGATGTTGAGGAGGTAGAGTCTTGCTGGAGGAAGTATGTCACTGGGGACTTTGCCTCAATTCCTGTTCTCTGCTTCCTGTGTGGATGCAAATGTGATCCGCCTGCTTTCTGTTCCTTCAGCCATGCTTTCTTGACTGTTGCCATGCCTTCCCCGCTATAACAGATTCTGTCCTGTTGGAACCATAAGCCAAATTGACTCCTTTTTATCTAACCTGCTTTTCATAGGTCACATAAGCCCCCCCCCCCCTTATTTTTCATGGTATTTATCATAGCAAAACAAAAGTAACCCATACAAGTATTATTTTTGTGTTGGCCAATTTATTAGTTTTTTCCTGAAAAGAAAATATTGGTTCCCTGTCCTATTTATTTACTTCTTGACTGATAATGAGGCTGTCTTGTTTCATGTTTAGTCACATTTTATTCTATTTTTTGAGAATCACTCCTGGCCCTTGTGCATTTCTCTCCTAAAATCTTGATGTTTTCCTCTAGGTTGGAATGAATGACTTCCTACATACTTACTGTTTAGACAAAGGAACAAATATCTCAGTAAACTGGCTAAATCAAGTACAGAATTGTGTTCTAAGGACACAAGAATGTCTCTCAGGGGGACTAAATGGAAGATTCACTGAAGTCTCACGAATACACTAGACTGTATGAATCAGCTGCATGAATCAGAGACTGGAGCGTGATGATGAGGGTAGGAAGCTCTGGTCATCTGTATTTTGCACACAAGCATCACCTTGCTTAGGACCTGAACTGGATTTCACTGTTCCACAGTAGGCAACAGTCACCACCCAACAGTTCCAGGCACAGTTAGTAGAGCTGGGCATCCTAGACTCAAGTCTAAGTTCCAAGTTAGGCAGCCAATGCAGTGAAGGTCGTGTCATGCTAGGATGGCCAATCCTGACCTATGTAGGCAAGACGCTGGACCATGTAGTCAAAAGGATGGACATCCCCTGAGAAGCAAGATGGCATTACAGACATCAAAGTCGTTTTCTTGGATTTCACAGCTAAGAACCTCACTATGGGAAAGTATTAACAATATTGTACCTGTGAAAGATTATTGTCTAATGGGTTTAAGCAAATCAGTATAAACATTAAGATATTTCCTTCTAGTTCTGTGTGAAAGGTACATTAAGGCCGTGTAAATTCTAAAAGAGATTTGGTTTTTATGTTTTCTCATAATTGCAGGTTTTGCAACTACTGTTGATTGCAAAGCTTAGTCACTGGCAGACATTCCAACTCCACTAATTAAATGGCAGCACAATGTCACTAAATAGAGTAAACGAATTAAATGAGGCTTCATATACAAGCCTGGTTTCAAGCTGAGAGCAGAGCGGCTTAAGCAGCAGCTACATACATCAAGGTTGTGTTGCCTCCAGGCAAAACCTGACAGTCTTCTAAACCCACATGTTTTAAAGAGATTCATGATTTCATACAAATAAAAAGATCCAAACAAAACAAGCCCGTGCCCAAGAGAGATAGTAAGAGGTGGACACAGATGAGATTAACATTTCAGTGATTTCAAACTTTTTGATGGCCTAAGGACCTCAGGAGACATGAGAAATAAGGGAAATTTTAAGAATTAAGGATCCCATTCCAGATCCCACTACACAAGCCAGCCTCTTGGCTTTTCCATTTTCACCCCATTCTCTGAGTCTTCATTCTAATGCCCCTTCATGCTCACAAGCCTCATACACTGTTGTGGATCTCTGTGCCTCATCCAGGCCATGTTTGAGCTGTATCCCAGGGTCATGAGTTAGCCATTTGCTTCTTCCTTGTTTCCTGTTCTGGTAGGCAGATACCTCTTTACCAGTGCCTTAACCATGTTCTGGCCCCGCCTCCCTTCTTCCCTTGGCCTAGACAGCTTAGCCACGCTCAAAGGAAGCTGTCACCTTCAGTGGAGCACAAGGGCTGTCATAGTACACTTGTGGTGATTCTCAACACATTGCCTGTCTGCTCAAATTTACCCCAGTTGATTGCTTTGTCTAAGTGGATCCGAGTCTTTATGTGTTTTCCCTTTACTGAATAGATCTGAAGTTTTGTTTTTAACAGAGGATACTTGGGAGACCCTTGAGAAACAAATTGGTTTTGCTTCCTCGTTCCAGTGTATTTACTTAGGCCCTTCAGCTGTGGATGTTGGTGGTTTCTCCAGCACCAGCCTCCTACCATGCTAATGGTATCTACAGCTTCTGCCTGAATCCCTCTAATGACACAGATTATGTAATATAAGTAGCAATGAAGAGCCAAAATAGATATAAATAGACTCTTAAACTGAACTGAGCTCTGCCTACCCCTTCTCCCCAGTCTTGAAAGGGGTTTCCTTGCTTAGATTCAATGTTTTCAAGAGGAATACTTTTTCACATGATACTCTCTCAGATATTTGAACATAAATATCTTGAACTGGGGGTGTAGCTTAGTGGATAGAGACCTGGGTTTGATTTCCAACATTGACAATTGTGGATGAATGGAGTCCTAGCATTGGAGAGGTGGAGGCAGAAGATCAGAAGTTCTATGGACATCCTTGGTTGCATAGGGAGTTCAAGACTAGCCTGGACTGTATGAGACCCTGTCTAAAATAAATACATAAGTAAATAAGTAAATAAATAAATATTTTAAATCTCACTTTTTATTTGCTTTCTTTTACAAAATTAATTATTCAATTATCTCCTAGATGAATCTTCAACATCTTATTCACTGGTTAGTGTTAACTGTCAACTTGACAGGCTCTAGAATCACCTGGGAGACAAGCCTCCAGAGATTGTTTAGCTTTGAGAATGTCTGTGAGAAATTATCTCTCTTGGGCTAATAGATGTGGAGAGACCCATCTTAACTATCGGAGAGGCCATTCCCAGCGTGGGAATCCAGGACTGTCTGAAATGGCAAAAATAAGCTGAGCCAAAATATTCATCACTTCCTACTTTCTGACTTGGAAACAATGTGGCCAGCCACCTCATGTTCCTGCCACCATGGCTTTCCTGCCAGAATGGACTGTCCCCTCGAATCATGAGCCAAAATAAAAGCCTTCTCTCTTAATTGCTTCTGTCAGGGTATGTTATCACAGAAAATGGGAAAATAGCTAAGATACCATCTCTACCAGTGACTTGTTAATGTCCTTTTGGTAAGTACTGCCTCAACAACAAAATAGACTGCCGCTGAGGCAGCCTGACAGTCCTGCTAGACAGACCGGGACTGTACTTCTCTCCCCATGGAGAGAGAGTCCTGAAAGATGAGTGCTCTAGAACTCCACGTTCATGGAGGCTTGTAGTGAACTGAAATGCCCAGAGCCTTTATAGAGCAGCCAAGTGAGAACTGGCTCAGCCTACCCTCTCCCCATTGTAGAACTGCTGATCTGTTTTTTTTCTACTAACTTCAGACCAATGGTCAGTCCATGTTTATCAACGCAGGTCAGCCTGCTGTAGTGAAGGCTGTGAACTCGATGTCTTCAGTTCCTTAGAACACACAGTGATCATTTCTATCATGATGTGGCCAGCTACAGACAGTTATGTCTAACAGAGCACATTGTAAACATCTGTTAAAACATAGATGTATATGATACATATGTTGACTCTTTAGGACAGAGCTTTCATTGAGGCCTTGTTAATATTCCAGTGACGATTATAGAGTATCAAAGATCAAGGATACACACGTTTCTGCAGCAAAGTCGCCATCTCATTAGGTAACAATTATGCTAAAGCATCGTGAAAAGAGACAGGAAAGGAAAACGCTTCTAACATCTCAAGATGGCCCTTCTTCAGCCCATAAATAGCAACATCCAAGCCTGACAAAACAGGATCAACAATTGTCAAAACTGTGATTGAGCCAACATGCTAAGGAAATGTACAAAGGTGAACCAATCTATCTCTTTCCGTGTGTCCCCTGGCTTCAGGAGAGTAGTCCAGTAGTCTCTGTTTTATTCTAAGGCACAGTATCTTTATCCTAAAGCAGCTGATTTCCTATTTGGAGAGCCATATCACACCAAGCAAATTAAACGTCGTAAACTCGTATGCTAGAAATCTGTGACATTGCTCTAGCATTGACTACTGCCCACTTAGCTGCTAATCACAAAGTCTTCTAAAGGAAACCATTCCCTAAAACTGCACTCTGAGCATCTTTGCTCAGCTGTCTTTCTTCTCCTTACCAAGTGTCCTCTCATAAATGAGAATTCTGGCCTCAATGCTGATGGAACTATTTTAATGCTTCTCTCTCTTCTTTAGCTCAGAGTGTACTGGGAAGACACTTTGCTATTAAGTTTCTGCCTGAAGGGCTGCATATAATGAACCCAGCAAGGTGTCAAATGATTCTGTTCCAGACAAATTAAAAATGCTGACTCCCCACAATTCACTTTTAAATTGTTCAGGAAGAAGTCGTGTTTTCCTGTTACTGTTTTCTGCAGAGGAACCCCTGGGGTGCTTGGCAATTCAGTGAGCACCCCAAAAACAAAGTTACCTTGTTCCTGGTGAAAAGAATTATGGGAAATATCACTAAATTTCCATTGAACTCTGTTCTTCCTTCTTCCAGGGTAATCAGGTTTAGCTGGGATGTGGCTCCTGGTCAGGACTATACCACTTAGCCCTTTACTCTAAATGCAGCCATGTGCCACATCCAATGAAATATTCAATGGAATATGAGCTCAGGTGACATGTAACACCCCAACGCCTGGCCCACATTACCCTGTAAAACTAAAGCCCTGGGTGTTTTTGACTTTGGAAGCTGCCTATGGTCAAAAGAGCAAAAGATCACGCTGGGCTCCTGAGTGCCTTTGTGAACGTGAGGAGCAGAGCTATTGCTTAATACATTTTTAAAGCTCAGAGCCATTTCACAAGAGAGAAAAACCATAGTATTAAGAACACAGAAGTGGCTCAAAGCCCTGGGTTCAATGGCACACTGGAAATAAGAACAAATGCCACACACCAAATAGCTTGATTTTGTTGTTGTTGTTAAATAGTTGAAGCTTGTTTTTTGTTGTTACTGTTGTTTTAAGTCAGGGTGTGACAGTTTGAATAAGAATGGACCCCATAGGCTCATATATTTGAATGCTTGGTCACTAGGGATTGGCACTCATTAAGAAGGATTAGAAGGATTAAGGAGGTGGCCTTGTTGGAAGAAGTATGTCATTTGTCATTTGAGATGGGCTTTGAGGTTTCAAAAACCCACACAAGGCCACCCAGTCTGTCTCTGTTTCTGCCTCTGCCGCCTCCTCCTCCTCTGCTTCCACCCTGCCCCCTGCCCCCTACCCCCTGCGCCTGCCTCCTCTTTTCCTCCACTCCAGAAACGAACTTTCATTAAGCCGGTCTTGCAGTGCCAAGGAATAGCACTAGAGGGTGGTTTCCAAACTGCTTGGAAGACTGAGCTGAACAGCATCCTTACATATAGCAAAAATATGGGCAAGTTCATTAACACCAAACACAGCGACCTTCACACAAATAAAGGCTTATGCTTGTACCAATTACAAGTCTCGCGCTGGGACATCAGTAGGCAGTGCGTCCCCCTCCAACTTGAGTTAAAATCTTTCCTAGAGTTACCCCAAGGTTTGTGATGGCAAACTATTTGAAACAATACTGGTTAGAAAAGTGCCTTTTAGAGTGGAGATGTCTGGAGGCAGCAACTGCTGTGGGTGTAGCATTCTTAAGCAGCCCTGTGGAGTTCAGAGCAGTCAGGCTGCTGTGAAGGCAGCCTTGCCAGTTACTTGGCTGCTAGTCCCTCATTCAGAGCAGCACAGGTGCCGGAGATGGGTTTATCAGCTCTCAACTAAGGAGTCAAACTCCCTGGCCCTCAGGAATCTTAGCCACCTTGAAGGATCAGTAAACATTCATAGTGGTGCTTACAATCAAGTCCCATCATTAACAGTTCTTTCAACGTTTTCAACAGTGCTTTGCTCTTAACCAAACACACTGGGGGGTGGGGGGGGAGTGGTTTTAATGTTTTATCTCTCCCATGATTTAATAATGACCATGCTGATGAGAAATTTATGGGAGTGAACACCCAGGGCAGTGCATTGCCTTTCAAGATCACCATTTGGTCCAGCAAATCACTTTACTTTGCCCAAAGAATTAGAATTTATCACATGATGACTTATTGTCGTGACTCAACAGAACAGCCTACCGTATACTTCAGTCACAATCATCTCACTTTTTTTTTTTTTTTAAAAAAAATTCATACCTTTTGGGCACTGACGCCTAAACACAGAAAATGGTTGAGATTTATACTCGCCTTCACCTTTGTCACCTTGTTCCACATTACCAGTTCCTGTTATTCCAGCTCCATGGGCAGTGACCATGATGTCATGATGTCTTCTTAGTCTTCTCACCTCATGCTACAAGTCTCTAGGACCAATTCATCTTCTAGCATAGTATCTTTGTTACTGTGAAAATCTTGGTGGAGTGTCTACAGACCAAAGGTCTGCAAATGGTGTCCTAGGGGTTGAATTTCATCTGCTGTCACAGTTTGGAAGTAGAGTTTATTAGAATATTAGAATACACTAATGTCTGTTCATGTATGCATTGTCTGCAATGCCTTAAACTGTTGACTGTCTAGACTTTCCCAGGGAAAGTTTACCTACCAATCCTTGGTCTAGATCAACATCAATGTGCATGGAGACAATGAAAGCTATCTTCTTAAACTTTATTAATTAATCACAACAGCGAATACTTGTGCTAGTAAATAAAAAGATTATATGCCCAAATCTACTGGT
This sequence comes from Rhynchomys soricoides, assembly GCA_019843965.1. Taxonomy (NCBI): domain Eukaryota; kingdom Metazoa; phylum Chordata; class Mammalia; order Rodentia; family Muridae; genus Rhynchomys; species Rhynchomys soricoides. The sequence goes on along the minus strand of JADRCH010000052.1, from coordinate 4,696,851 downwards.
ATGATACCTGCTTTTTAAAGAGTTACAGTGGCCAGAGAAAGACATTATGCTTTGGGAGAAGGAAGCTGGTAATACCAGACATACAGAAAGCTTAATGCAAGGCAGTAGATGGGCATCAAATGAGTAAGAAAAAATAAATATGAATAAAAGTATGATTTCCATCTAATCAGGAAAAGCCAGATCTCAAAGCTTAGCTAGAAAGAAAACGGGTGTCAGTTATTGACCATCCGGCAAATGGTTATGCTGCATGAAACGCATTATGTCCATGTGTTTATTGATTGTTCTCATTCAGCTATTCTTAATCATGGGTAATCACACTGGAAGCTTGTATAGTAATTCTGAGAGCCTCCAACAGCATCCACCCCAGTGTTTCAAATATCTACAATTCAGAGATTTCTGGTTAGCAATCAGACGTGGTGCCACATGCCTGTTGTCAGTCATGCCTGAAAAGGCTGACGCAAGAGGAACTACCCATGACTTACAGAAATGCTAATACATCTAAAGCTCCAATGGAGATGGAATCAGAGACTGTTCTTCACAGAGAACTGTATGTGGCTTCTCACGGAAGCTCAGGTGCTGTAAGCATCTGCCTATAGACTCCATTCTGACCAGCCTCTTTGTCCTGGTCAAATATGTCTGCTAAACGTTTACCCTGCTCTTGGAGCTTGGTTGACCTCATCTCTGCAACTTCTCTGTATTTGATTTTTAAGACAGGGTCTTGCTGTGTGGCCCAATCTGTCTTGGAACTCACTATGTAGTCCAGGCTAACCTCAAAAACCAGATTTTCCATCCTTGGCCTCCAGAACACTGGGCAGCAGGTGTATGGTTACATGCTGGTCTTCTCCTCTGCAATTTCTAATGATGTTCCATCTCTGAATTCTTCTAGAATTTATTGTCTCTAATAATTACTATTGCCTCACGAAGGGTCAGAACCATGGGAAGTGGTGCCTATGATTAACCATAAGGTAATCCAATTGCAGCTAAGGCGATCTTAGGAGTGAAGGTGGGATCAGGGATTGGGGTTAACCTCTATGATGACAGCATACCAGAGGCTTTGGCAATGGCTAGGACCCCCACCTGATATTTAAATGCCACCCACTTGTTAATCCTGTTCCACAAGTCTAGAGAAATTGGAGCAATGACTGAAGTCCCTGCTTGGACCCTCCAGCTCTATAAGCAAATAAGTCTCTACTCAATATTTAAAAACTGCAGCTTGTGGGCTGTGTAAACCTGTGGATGAATAGCAGCCTCTGTGCTGGGCTAAGGACGCAGTGTGGGAACATTCAGTAGCGTGCAGAACTCAGCTTTGCACCCCCAGGGCTTCCATTAGTGGATGCCAATGGGAGGAGCAGTGGGGAGCACTCATATCCAAGCTTATTTGTCATGACAAAGAAGAAGTGCCCCACATTCGGAAAGGAATGAAAGCACCGTCACTGAAGGGTCATAAGGTATGTACCTTATGACAAAAACCATAATCCATTTTTAAGGTTTATCCAACTTTATATTTTGTGCAGGAGTTATATTGTATGAGCAAGAATTTTTAAGTTAATTTTAAAGTTATTTCTAAAGTACTTAAATTTTAGTGATTAAACTTATCTTCCTGGACTGGCAAGATGGCTTAGCAGGTAAGGTGCCCGGCACCAAACCAGGCGTCTGCCATGTACCTACTGTGCCGGGGTGGATGTGGTCAGAGACGGAGAGTCATCCGGACTACAATGGTGATTTGAACCCAGCTGGGAAAATCATACGCACACAGCTAAATACACTGCATGGTCCAATGACGTGGGTGCTATGGTAAAGAGTGTGATTCTGCCAGCAGCCACTGGAGGGCCCTCAAAACCTCAGGTGGGGTGGAGAAGGGTGGCCATTAGAAGTGGGGTAGTGGGAGGGATAAGCAGCAATCGAAGGGAAGCCACGATATCCACAGAGAGAAGAAAAACACGGGATAAGCCATGAGACATAATTAGCTCAGCCATGCTGAACGTGGGTTATGTGGGGTGTGGAGCAGAGAGTGGGGCTGGGGGCTGGAGGCTGGAAGCTGGGATATACTCTGGACCAACTAACTGTGGCTTTCATTTGAAAGCTTGCTTATTTTGGTGTCAATAATAAAAAATCCATAGAAAGATCTTTACAAGCGTCAAGGAAACAACTTTCTCTTGATGAATGAACACTGCTTTTAATTCTATAAGCAGAAGGCAGAGCTGCAGAAGAGAGCTGGCAGGCTATAAAATGCCACAGATATCCCCCGGCAAGGGCTTAGGCAGCCAACACTGTGCTGATCTGTTTACAACACTTTCTAAACCAATTCTTCTTTCCAGGTTTATGGTCACATTAGTGCCAGCCTCCAGAAAGGGCAATTATGCATCCTTATTTATTCACAGCCTTTAAACCCAGTTTTCAAATATCTCATTTAGAAGCCAGGCATGATGGCATACACCTGTAATTCTAACACTCAGGAGCTTGAGGTGAGTGGATCCCTTGAGCTTGGGAGCTGGAGATCAGAGGAGCACACAAAGATTCCCTCTAAGAGGGTTAGAAAATCACCACCATCACTAGGGAGATTCATCTGACATTTTACAAAATTTACAGCCCCTCACCCCCATGAAAACACCCATGGCCAGAGAAACAAAAAAGATTTCGCAAAAAATAACCATAGGCTGCTCATTCTTCCCCACAGATTCAGTGCAGTTGTTATTTACTGTTTATGGCCAAGAGGGTCAAGATACACACGCTCATCTTTAGGAGCCCAAAATGGGATTTCTGTCAATGCAATCATAAAAAGTAGGATATAATGGGATTGCTGTGTCGCTAGCAATTCAGAGGGGGAAAAGAAAGAGAAGAGAAGGCACTGCCAAGTTCAGATATCTACTCAATCCAGGAATTGCATCCCAAGAGCCCCGGGGAGGACTCAGGACTGCTTCCAAGATGTCTTCTCCCTGAGGTTTGCCACAAGGCTTTTTGATGAGGTCACTTCATTGACTTACATCACTTCCTGGTTTGTGGTTTTGGTTTTTTTGGGGGGTGGGGTGGGGTGGTACAGGCTATAAAAATGTTAACTTTAAGCGGATCTCTGGCTTCTCCTTTACTACTTAGTTCTGCTCTTTAATCTGTTCAAACCAATTCTCTTTAATGGCCTCGCTTATCTGCACATTTACCCCTCGATTCCTACCTTAATTCTCAAATCTCAAAACTGGGGAAAAAAGTTTCACAGCAAAATTTTGTCAATTCAAGTAATATTGGTTAGAGCCAGGAGTAGTGGCACATGCCTTCAATCACAGCATGTGGGAGACTGAGGCAGGAGGTTCTCTATGAGTTCAAGGCCAGTCTGGTCTACATTATCAACATGCACAGCTACATAGTAAGACCCTGTTGTTGATGATGATGTTGATGATGATGATGATGATGATGATGACAATGATAACAGCAACAAAAATCCAACAATAATAGTAAAAAGATCTGTGAGGAATTTATTAAAATGGAAACTACAGTTTACAGGCTTGGGTAACTGAAGCAACCACCCCTCAAGTGTGGACAACAGAAATAGCAATAAAATAGAAACTGTAGATCTTATGAGAGGAGGAGGAGGGAAAGCATGAGAAATCCAGGGCTGGTGATCTTCCTCAGTGGTCAAAGCATTTGCCTGCAAAGGTGAGGACCTGAGTTCAAATCCCCAGGAACCCAGGAAAAGCACATATATCTGTAATCCCAGTGTGCCTGCAGTGAGATAGGCAGCAGAGCAAGAGAATTCTTAGAATCTGTAAGTTGGGCTGCCATGTGCAGCTGCAAACAGCAAGGCCACCACGCTTAAAATAAGGTGGATGGTGAGGACCCACAATTGCCCTGTGACCTTCACAAACACACCCAAGTGTGCACACTCATCACAAATCCAACACACATGTACATCACACACATCACATACATACAGTATACACACACTGCACACATCATGTACATTCACTGTACACACACACATGTATACACAATATACACGTATACACACACACACACACCGTACACATATACAAAGGACATATATACATCATACACATATGCACTGTACACCACACACACACACACACACACACACAGCATTACAGTTAGAGTCTCACAGCAATTCACTTAATTTGACACCCTCTTTGGAAAAATCACCAAAAAGGCATGGTGAACAAGAAGTCAATGGCCTGCTATACTTCAAAGATTTACCCCTTAGAACACTTAGGTTCAGACACCAAAAAGCTGATTTGCTATTCACACTTCTCAAAGCTGTATTTGCCAGTTACTTTACCCATTAAAATTATTGTGAATAAAACAGATGATGACACAATGGGCAAAACTTGGGACAGAGGAGCTGGAGCTGTGAGTACCATAAACCACAACATGCTGGCCATAGCCCTCACTGTCGCTAGAAGAGTCAAGACCTGGTTCTCACTTTCTGGTAGCTGGTGCTAAGAGATGCCACCACTGACTCTGCCATTCATGCATTTGTTCAGGAGAACCCCACCCATTCTAATACCTAGACTGTGCTACCGTTTCTGCCATGGATCCTCATAAGGGCACCATTGGTTGATTATAGCATTTTGTAGAGCTGTTGCTTCATAGGCATGTCAGCATGGAAACTTCAGTGCAAACATTTGGGTATGGAATCCCATGACTAAAGGTTTCAATATCCCCCACTACACCACTATATGAGGGACCCAAGATGTATCCCAGAGGTTCAAGGAGCTGATTAACACTGCTCTACACACCAAACTCTGTCCCCCCCCCCCCGGGGGGGGGATGGCTCAAGAGCCTTGGGTTGGGGCTCAGTACATCCTCAGAACTCATGCTTCCTCAAAGGGATAGAAGATGTCACCCCATCCTCTCCAACAGTAATTGCCAGAATGTGTCACCAGGCTCACAGTCTGTGAACAGTATGTCCTGTTATCAATTTGGTTTGTGTGTGTATGTGTGTGTAAGTTTAAAAAAAAGTGGCTGAAGAGATGGCTCAGGGGTTAAAAGCATGGGCTTAGCCTCGATTCCCAGTGCCCACATGGCAGCTCACAATTGCCTGTAACTCCAGTTGCAGGGAATCCAGTGCCCTTCTATGGCCTTTGCAGGTACCGGGCATGCACATGATACACAAACATATTGGCAGGCAAAACAGCCATGAGCATTAAAGAAAGTTTAAAGTTATAAAGAGAACCAATGACACCAAGCTAAATGGGATTTAAGTTAGATTTTCCTAGAATATGCTTTTTTTTGTTTGTTTGTTTGTTTCCTATTGGCATATGGCCTGTTTGCTAGCCTAAAATACCTACAGTGATTTTAGAGTTCTGATATTGAACATTCTTGAGTAGGCAACATTTTATAGATGGAGATACTAGGATGAAATATTGAGGAACTTACTCTATTCCATTAAGACATAAAGACCCAACTGAGTGAATAAAAACTTCTCTTGGAGAATGTTTGCTAGCTCTCTGATCTTATAACAACCAACTCTAAAAAGAGGAAAAATTCATTTTAAATTATGACATAAGAGACTTCAATCCGTGGTCAGTTGTCCCTGTTGCACAGAACAGCCCGGAGAACGGGTGTGCTAGAGGAAAAGACTGTTCACAACATGGCAGCAAGAAGAGGAACCAGAGTTCCGAGGATGACCGCCCTGTCTCAGGCACTCAGGGAATCTAACATTCTCCCACTGGGCTCTAGTGTCCTAGACATGGGTTTTGTAGAAACTTTCATGTTCCAGACTGTAACAAATGTTGCCCATGAGGGGAGCAGCACTCCTCACTATCTAAGACAGAATTCTTCAATCATGTAGCTTTCTGAATAGTTTTCTGAGGTCGACAGTGCTCTGTTCAATGGTATGTTATGCCTTGGAGTAAGAAAATAACAAAACAGCACGCCCTACAGATGAAAGAAGGCTTTAAGATCAATAAGACAAATCCTCTTGTGGAAGACAGGCTTATACAGACTGAATGGCCTGAGCAAACATATAGAGCTAAGAAGCAGTAGAGCCAGGCCTACTGGCACCCTGACATCCTTGTTGTGTAAAACCAACAAAATTGGATGACCTACACACATGCTAGCATGGAATCATCAGCAAGTATTTAACCCCAGGCATTCCAGTTCACTGTCTCATCAGCAGATCTTATATGCCACGATACAAAATGACTTCCTATTGTAGTCTGCTACAAAACAACAGAAATATCACTTAGTTGCAGTAAGTTGCAAGTGACATCTTTTCTTAAAAAGCACTGATTCCCACAAACTAGGGAGATGGTGACTTTTAGTATTTAACGGACAAGCCGATCTAGAACAACTTTGAGGTCAAGGCATCAGCTTCCGCTTCAACCACTCGCTCTCCAAGACAGAGCTCTGAAGGCACAGAGTACAGACCTCCAGGGCAGAACATGGCGAACAAGAACGATGTGCTCATTAAATCCCATACAGGAAACCAGCACTTCAAAGTTAGCACCTTGAAAGGTCTGAAACACCCAGATGCTTTGTTACCGGAAGTTAAAAGAACAAAGCAAAGTTGACCTTTGGGTTTCTTAGCAAAAATACGCTTGCCTTTTAAAAAATTGTTAAACAGCTTGTGTTGGGGATTTAAAGGATGTTTTGGGAACACAAATCCTATCTGGGAGTGTTTCAACCTAAAGCAGCAGAAAACCCAAATTAAGAAAGGCACAACTAGGCAAGAGCTTTCTGTTGGGATAAAACTCACAAGGCACTGTAATCGCTCAAAGCAGTGTCCAGGCACCCCAGCAGGAGCCCCTCTGATCATCCTGACAACCACCTAGTGCTGGAGGCAGATTCACTGTCTCCAGAAATGATAATCATGATCCTGGATTCCAGGCCAGGCCAAAGATAATGCAATATGCTTGTTTGTTTTTGCTTCAGACAAGAGATGGTCTTTAATAAACAATTCTGCTACATTAAACATATCGTGTCAACAAGCTGTAGGGGTTTTCCCATACATAAAACCCTGCCAATTATTCACCTACCACAGAAAGGATGAGAACCATATATTTTTCAAAGTTATTAAATGCAGACCCATAATTTCAGAAAAGACTAATTATAGTTACTTATTAAAGATGTATTTTATGACGAGTCCTTGCAAGCTAGGATTTTATGAGAAAACCATTTTTTCTTTCTTTGTTTCTCACCCCCACCCCCCACCCCCAGCCTTTTTCATGGGATTTGGTTGGCAGGAATGGTTTTTTGAGGGAAACATACAACAAAGATGTTTGCCTTTTGCCACAGGGTGTTTCACACTCTAAGATCTTACAGTAATAAATGTCCTTATCGTGGGGGGATCTGATTCGAAGAAAATGGGTCAGCACTTGTAGCTGAAACTCTTAAGGGCACTAGAGATCCCAAAGCTGCACACAAAGATGCAAACCTGCATGCTTGGCTTTATTCTGGGATGGGGTATTTTATCACATGGATAGAATGATGGAAGCACCCCCAGTTCTGAAGTTCTGTGATTTTTTTTATGGCCAGGCCAGCTGACTTAAGACTGCAAATTAAACCATTCAAACTTAGGTTTCTTAAGACGCTTAATGAGCTACAGCCCCTCTATCTTTCTTCATTAGAGTCAGGTGTGTCACCCTATCTGCCTTAAGTGGACAGTGCAGAGAAAGAGTTTAGAGCTGGTGTCGATCATTTGAGAAAGGACAGCCACAGTCTTGGAAATCCTAAACCTTTACTCCAGGTATTTAAATGGGAGGGATCTAGTAGTAGGTGGGTGTGGCCTAATAGAGGAGCGCTGTTTGGTTCTATTCTCAGCACTACGAAATTGTCAAAAGAGCTCACTAATAAGCACTGCTTAATTAATTATCACTGTGTTTCTGTGATGTGAGGCAAAGAAAGGAGTCGTTAGAGTGTTTGGAATCTCTTTGTCTCAGAAATGTAAATCTTTTTTTTTTTTTTTTTTTAGATAGGGTTTCTCTGAATAGCCCTGGCTGTCCTGGAACTCACTCTGTAGACCAGGCTGGCCTCGAACTCAGAAATCCACCTGCCTCTGCCTCCTGAGTGCTGGGATTAAAGGCGTGTGCCACCATGCCCGGCCGGAAATGTAAATCTTAAAGTACCGTTTTCAGAGAGCTTCTCTCCCAAACCACCTCAGAGTTTGCCGCATTAAGTTTTAAGTTTTAAGCCTTAGGTCTAAGTATCAAAATGGACATTTCCGCTTGGTTCCAAACATTTAAGAAAAGTGGGGTTTTTTAGGCATTGAAATATTTCTTTCATCAATGTAAATTCTGGGGCATTAAGACTATACTTTGGGGCAGTATCCAAGGATGGGGGCCTCGGGCAGTGGAGCCAGAAAGATACAGGAACTGAAAGTGATGGAGCTGCCACCCCTCCTTTCTCACTGCAGGGAGAGAGAGTAAATATGTCCATATATCACTCTCGCTTTAGCAATCTGAAAGCTAACCCAGTAACTGAGGGGTGGGCAGATTCAGCTCCAGTTTCACCCCTAAGCAGCCTGAGGTTCCTTTCCCCTGGCTCTCTCTGCTTCACGCTAGTTATATCTCGGCACTTTCCCGCTCTTCTTCCTTCTCTGTGCACATCCCCACCTCGTCCCTCCTCCTCGAGGTTCCACACAGGCCATGACACAAACTGAGCCCGCCTAACTGTTACAGCACACTCTTCTGATTCACCACTGCCTCGGGTTTACATGGAACGAAAGGGAGGGGCTCCGGGTTTGGAGGAGGGGTAAGACACCGTCAAGGGCCAGTGCACCCTAAAGACAGCATCCTAGGTTACAGCCTACCCCGATGACAACCACCCTCGACACAGCCCACTGAGCTCTCGAGGCCTCTCTTCCCCCGCGGCGACTACTGACCGCAGGACACAGCGGTGGGGACCCTTGGGGTCAGTGGGCTGCGCTCCCGGGAGATGCGCCCCGCGCTGGCCGCTCCAGGCCTGTCTCTCCCGCAGCCCTGGGACAAGTCGCCCGCAGCCACCACCTGTCGGGGTGCGGAGCAGCACGCAGGGAACTGCTCGGCTTTCACTCCGCCGAAGTTGCCTGATGCAAACTTTCCATCCGAGGCTCCCGAGACCGCGCCGCGCCTTACCTGGGGTGTGGGTGGCAGCGCCCTCGGACACCCGCGGCCGCAGGTTCGGATCGTCGGCAGCAGCCGCCACCGACCCAGACAGAGCCCGCTCGGGAACATCCTCCTGCCAGGCCCGAGCTCCAGGCACCAGCGACGCATCCTCCGGCCGCTAGAGCCCAGCCTGTTGTGGGCTCAGCCCGCCCGGCCGACTGGGGCGGCGACAGGAGGGTGTGTCCCTGCTTTGACTTCGCTTGGTGCACACCCCGGCGCCAGGCTGGGTATTTTTCCTCCGACAAAAAAAAAAAAAAAAAGAAACAATTTTTTTTTTCTTTAGAAAGAGCAAACGAGTGACGGAACTTCTTCCTAGTCTTATGTTTCTGGTGCCTGGCTCGCTCCCCTCACATATGTCTTGAGAAAGGAAACAGGAGCTGCACTCACACCATGCAGCTGTGGATGTCGAAACTCAACAGAAGCCAGGACCGGAAGTAGTGAGGCTTGCCTGGGACCTCAGATTTGGGAACGGAGACCCCGATGACCGAGAATTCAAACCGCGCCCCCCCCCCAAAAGAGTTGAAGGCCACTCTGAGCTACCCGAAATCCTATCATAACCTGAACCAAAACTCCAGGGCTCTGAAGAAAGGACTTTCTGGGATCTGGTGGCAGAAAGGTACCTGGAAATTGCGCTCGAAGGCTTGGGATGAGCCTCCCCGTGGCCTCAGCCCTCGACAAAGTCTGCCCAGGACTCTAGGTGCTCCAGAGGTCTGTAGTTCATTACAGGCTGGCCCAAATCCAGACACTGGGAAATTTTCATCCACAGCAGAACTGGCTTCTCTTTGGGGGACAGATGAAAGGACCCTGCTTCCCCAGGGGCAGAAGCTAAGCATTGCGAAATCACTGTTAAAACCGCTATTAGTGTTAACGATCAGTTCTGTAGGCTCGCATTGTAAGCACTACCGCTCGATGCTCGCTTTCCTGTAAATGGCAAACATGTTGGGGTAGGGAAGCAATTTGGCTTCCTAATTGGCAGCTGTTGGGCTTTCCCTGATTCCTGGCTGCCTTGAGCCAAAGGACTGTCAATCAAACACTCTGCCACTCTGAGCACCCCCTTGAGGGAAACTACAGGATGGTGATCAAAGCTGTTTGCTACAACTCCTGAAGTTACAGCCCCAGCCTGGAGTGTTTCAGTTTACACAGGACTTTTTGCTAACACCTGCCCTGTAACTATTTCTAAACAGCCCAGAAGAGAAGCACATTACCTGGCAGCTCAAAAGCTACAGTGTTGTCACTGGTGTGAACACAAACCGTCTGTATGCTAGTTTTGCTGCGATTGGTACAGTAACCCTCTTCTCTAGCTATGTAAGCAGGGTGTTTGGCTGACTGGAGCCAGCTGAGGAGGCACCAGTGTGTTTCCTCTGCTCTGGGGTTACAACCTTAGGTCCAATAGAAGGCTCCTCTAGGTTAGTGGTAATGGTGTGCTTTAATTCCAGCAATCAGGAGGCAGAAGCAAGAGGATCTTAGTTTGTAAGTTCAAGGCCAGCTGGGTCTCCATAGTAAGTGCCAAGCCAGTCCGGGCTACATAGTGAGAACCTGTCCCAAAATTTAAAAAAAGAAAAGAAAGTCTTCTACACAATTTTCTTAGTTGGGGTTTCTATTGCTGCAATAAGACAACATGACCAAAAGCAAGTTGGGAAGAAAAGGATTTTGGGGGGGGGGGGGCGGGGGGAGATTATACTTCCAAGCTGTAGTCCATTACTGAAGGAAGTCAGGACAGAAATTCAGACAGACATAAACCTGTAGGCAGGAGCTGATGCAGAGGCCGTGAAGGGGTGCTGCCTGCTGGCTTGCTCCCCATGGATAGCTCAACCTGATTTCTTATAGGATCCAGGGCCACCAGTCCAGAGGTGGTACCACTTACAATGATCAATCATTAATTAAGAAAATACCTTACAGGTCTGCCTGTAGTCTGAGCTTATGGAGGCATCTTCTCAGCTGAGGTTCCCTCCTTTCAGATGACTTTAGCTCTTGCCAAGTTGACACATAACAACCCAGCAGTAGAATGGTCTTTTCTTGTTGTCTTAGTCAGGGTTTCTATTCCTGCACAAACATCATGACCAAGAAGCAAGTTGGGGAGGAAAGGGTTTATTCAGCTTACACTTCCACATTGCTGTTCATGACTAAAAGAAGTCAGGATTGGAACTCAAGCAGGTCAGGAAGCAGGAGCTGATGCAGAGGCCATGAAGGGATGTTTCTTACTGGCTTGCTTCTCCTGGCTTGCTCAGCTGGCTTTCTTATAGAACCCAAGACTACCAGCCCACAGATGGTACCACCCACAAGGGGCCCTCCCCCCTTGATCACTAATTGAGAAAATGCCTTACTGCTGGATCTCACAGAGGCATTTTCTCAACTGAAGCTCCTTTCTCTGTGATGACTCCAGCATGTGTCACGTTGACACAGAACCGGCCAGGACACTTGTCTACCTGTGTAGAGTAGGCTGATCTAGTTGTACAAAGAAAAAAAGCAGAGACAAGACGCAGTGGAGTCAGTGGTGGCAGTCACTGAGCACCGACAGCAGTGGGCAGCCAACTGCTTTGACAAACCAGAGAGGAGTTGGGACCGCAGGCTGCACTGACAAGCTGCAGAGCTGGAACCTGCAGGAGTTGGTGACCCAGACAGGCGGAAGGGAAGAGCTGGATGTTAGGTCAACCTGTAAAGGCAGAACCACAGTCACAGATATGCAAAAGCAAAAGGAATGTGATGCTCCTGAGAGAGCCACAAGAGCCCAGGCAACTCCGGCTGCAAGGGCCTGCTGAGATGGGTCAGTAATTAAGAGCCCCTTGCATAGGATTCAAGTTCTATTCCCAAACTACCAGTCCCTCCAGTTCCCCGGGATCTGATTCTCTCTTCTGACATCTGTGAGTACCTGGCAGACATACAGGCAAAACACTCGCACACATAAAATAATAAATCTAAAACATAATCTTAAAACATGCTCAAAATGTCGTTATTCAAAGGGACTGCATGAGGGGAACTCAAAGATATCAGCAACTAGAAAAGTTGATGTTTGGGCTCTGGCTTTTTGTTTATAAAGTAAATAGAGACAAGGTGTCCATGAATAACCCAAGGGCTAGATTGTAGGCTCATGTCTACAATCCCAGGACTTGGGAGGCAGAGGCAGGAGGATCACCACAAGTCTGAAACCAACCGCAAATGCATAATTATTTTCATGCAACCCAGGGCTACGTAGTGAAACTCTGTTTCAAAACAAACAAGACAGCTGGGTGGTGGTAACACTCACCTTTAGTCCCAGCACCCAGGAGGCAGAGACAGAGACCTCTGAGTTGCAAGCCAACCTGGTCTATAGAGTGCGTTCCAGGACAGCCAGGGCTTCACAGAGAAAATCAGTCTTAAAAAACCAAAGGAAGGAAGAAAGAAAGAAAGAAAGAAAGGAAGGGAGAGAGAGAGGGAGGGAGGGAGGGGAAAAGAGAGAAAGCTTTATCATAAGATCCCCAATACACACGAAGCCAGAATTTGGACCTAGCATTAGGTCTAGAATTACATAACTTTTAACTCCAAGATTTTATAACCTTAATCTGAGACTGCTGTCTTTGGTTATCAGAGGACCACCGCCCCTTCTCACAGCCACAGATGTCACCGACAGCCAGGATCAGGGTAAAGTGGCAATGCAAATATGCTATGCAAATCCTGAACTTGAAAATTGGACATTTTGCCCATCATGAAACTTTGCATGAGTTGTCACTTGTGTGTATATATATGTTCATGCATGAGTACACACGCACACATGTAGCCATGTCTGAGAAGGCCAGGTGTCAATCTCAGGTGTTATTTCTTAGTAGCTGTCCATCTTGGTTTTGAAGATAGAGACTCTCATGGGAGCTTGGTGCTCACTGATGATGGTAGGCTGGCTGGCCAGCAAGCCCCGCAGATCTTCCTGTCTCTCTCTTCAGCACTAGGATTACAAGCATGCGTCACCATGGCAGCTTTTTGTCATGAGTGCTGGGGCCTGACACAGGTCCTCACGCTTCCATAGCAAGCACCGATGAACCGTCTATACAGAATTTGGTTTTGATTCTGAAAAAAATACCACCTTAGCGTTTGGGAAGCTAAGGCAGGAAGATTACCACTAAAGGGGTTGGCCAGGAGGCCTTTGAGTTCAAGATCTGTCTGGACCACAGTGGATTTCAGTCCAGCAAAAGCTGTCTCAAAAACCCAAATGAGTATGAGAGAGAGAGAGAAAGAAGGGGGGAGAGGGAGGCCAGGTATAGCAACCAAACCACACCACTGTGGCTCTCCATGAGCACCAGCCTTTGAATCTGATGGCATGTGGACACAGTAGACTCAAATGGCTCTGTTCTTTTGAAGCACATGCTAGGTGTCATTAACAAACAGACTAACCAAATAGGCAGCAGGGACAGCAGAAAGATAAAGTTTCTTTCTGGGTGGGGTGGGTAAGAATTTCAGTGAAGGTACAGACTGGTAGTTGTCATGAGGGCAAAGCAAAGGCTCAGCCAATAGGCAAGGATCCAGACTGTCGGTTCAGTTACACACAGGGCTGCTTTCTGCGTTGTGACATGATGTCACCACTGCCAGACTCTATATGAGAAACTTTGCACACATCTTCCACACAGTCTTCAGGAAACTCTTACCAAAGAATGAGTATTAGCTCATGCAGGGGTAAGGCTAATGTCATTTGGCGAGAGCTTGCCCAGGTCATACAGCTAGCAGAGGGACCATCGTGTGGCAGGTGCAGAGCTAAGGTTGTTTTGTTTTTGTCTTTTTCCTCAGGACCACAGTTCCTGCCATTATATCTTGCTCTAGACCTGAGGTGGTTCTCCCTGCTGCTTCACAGCAGCAAATCAGTTTCTCTTCAGAACAAGTAGCCATTTCCTTCTGCTTGTTCATGGAGGAGCTCCCAATGGCCAGAAGGCAGCCATGCCTTCTGAATCAGTGGGGACTAAAACTCTACAATTTAGGTTAAGACAGAAGGCTCACTTTGAGCCTTAAAGTATCTGGTTATAGGCCAATGTCAGTGGCTGGTTCAAAGCCTACGGTACATTTAGATAGCACTCCCAACCACTTCTAACTGAATCCTCAGAAGCAGCTGGCCTGATAGACAGGCATCTGTAATGGGATCTGACGCCCTCTTCTGGTGTGTCTGAAAACAGCTACACTGTACTCACATACATACAATAAATAAACACATCTTTAAAAAGAAATAATGGACTAAACCTCTGAAATGCTAAGCCATCCTGAACTAAATCTTTTCTTTAATAAGCGTTGCTGAGGTCATGGTATCTCTTCACAGCAGTAAAACCCTAACTAAGATACTCAGTATGTGCCAGGTATGGCAAACCCTGTCATAAAAAGGGTAATATTTGTGTTTAAGAGAGAATGGTAATTATTACATAGCACCACTGGGCCTGTGGTGGAAACAGCACAATTGAGCACACACAGAAGGAAGATCTAACCCAGGTAGGGAGCTGTGAGCAGAGACTACAGAAGGTAGTTTTGCTTTAGCTGAGTTCTGAGAGGCTCATTGAGCAAATCCAGGAAGGAAGGGGTCTAAAGGGCTTCAAAAGAGGAGCACACTGCACTAGGCTTGGGTATGAATGAATGATGCTAAGCAGTTAGCTGTTCATAGCTTAGTCTGAAGTTCTGCTTTTAAACAATCTTCCACTCTCTGTCTTAGTTAGGGTTTTATTGCTGTGAACAGATACCATGACCAAGGCAACTCTTATAAAGACAACATTTAATTGGGGCTGGCTTACAGGTCAAGAGGTTCAAGGCAGGAAACAGGGCAGCTTCCAGGCAGGCATGGTGCAGGAGAGCTGAGAGTTCTACGTCTTTGTCCAAAGGAAGCCAGGGGCTGACTTGCTCCCATTTGGCTATGAGGAGGGTCTCAAAGGGCACCGCCACAGTGACACACTCCAACAAGGCCACACCCACTCCAACAAGGCCACACCCACTCCAACAAGGCCACACCTTCTAATAGTGCCACTTGCTGGGCCAAGTTTATACAAACAATTACATACTCCAACTTTGTTCCAATCTGTTTTTCTTTTTCTTTCTTTCTTTCTTTCTTTCTTCTCTTTCTCTTTCTTTTCTCTCTCAGATTATGTTTCAAGTGATCCCCAATATAGAATCACTGAGGTGTGTGTGTGTGTGTGTGTGTGTGTGTGTGTGTATGTGTGTGTCAGAGGTTCAGATGGCTGATTATGGGCATGCCATTTCAGCCCTGGTTATTCAAGTCTTGGCCTTTCTTGTTGAAATGTGAAATTCATTCATTTATTCTTTATTCCTGACTCTGAAATAACAAAAATGCCTTTTTAATATTTAATTGGAAGTAGGTCACAGTACCTTCCATCCCATTCCAAGTTGTCACCCAGTAGGAAGTTAAATCCTGGTGGAGCAGGACTATAAAGAAATTGAATACCAGGGCTGCAGGGGGTTCATTAAAAATTAAAAAGTGGAAAATTCATTTAAAAAAAATGGGAGAGTCCTTTTAACTGGTTCATATTACAACTTGCCCAAGGGTCAATGTGAAATGACTTGATTGTGTTACTGCTACAAGGTGAGCATAGCATCCTCCAGGAAGGGCTATTCAGTTTTTCCAGTCGTTCAATCAAATTTGTCTGGTTTTGTATACTCTGCCTTGGGACGGGAGCTTGGGATACAGGAAGTAGGATAAGAAGGTGGACTGGGGTGTAGCTTAATAGTAGAGTGCCTGCTGAACATGAAGAAAACCCAGAGTTCAATCCCTAGCAACGAGGAAGGAAGGAAGGGACCAAAGATACAGTCAACCCCTCCCCTTCAGCAAGTTCATATGTAATAAAGAACTGGGAGGAACATACAGAAATTAATTTTTTATTTTTAAGACCTTAAAACACACAACTATAAAACTATAGATTATTAAGTTAAAAGCCCCAGTGTTTCTATTGCCCCTTTCAATCCACTTTTATCATCAGCGGGTGTCGTAAGCAAAGTAAAGGTTAGGTTGTACATACTTGGGTTTTTGTTTGGGATTTGGTTTTTGCAATGTCATGATTATTTCATTTCTGAGCTATCTTAAAGCCTTATTATAGAAAACCAGAAAAATAAAGTATAAAATGTCACCACACAGTAATCAAAATAATCAACAGCAACCGAATAGGTTCTCAAGGTAAGGTAATCAGTCATATTTGCAACAAAGCAAAGACTGCAACAGAAACCATGGCCCCTCTCAGCAGGGCTGCTCACCTAAGGGGCTGTCCAGCACTGTCAGCTTCTGGGTAACCTATGTGTGATATGGGTCCTGCTTATGTGCTTCTGGGTAATCTTTAAAATTATAAACCTACAGAAAACAGGATTTTGTGAATAGCTGTCCCAGTAAAATCCTCATAAAACATGGGCTACCATTTGTGCACACAACTTTTAGTAATCTTCATTTAAGGCAGATTCAGAATAACAAATATATTTCATCTCTTATGCAGAACCTAAGTACACAATCCTAACAAGGCATTAGCTGGCAGATGAGAGACAGTGAAGAAGACACAAAATGTAGTTACTCTCATTTTAAAGATTTTATTATTTGAGACTGGTCTTAGTATGTGGCCCTGGCTGTCCTGGAACTCACTCTATAAACCAGGCTGGCCTTGAACTCAAAGATCCACCTGCCTCTGCCTCCCCAGCTGGGATTAAAAGTGTGTGCTACGTCCAGTATGTTTGTTCTCATAAGTGAAACCTACGTGTGTGTGTGCGAGCGCGCGCGCACACACTCAAGAGAGAGACAGGGAGGAGTGGGGACGGAAGTGGGACTCTGGAGGGAGGATCTGTGTGTGGGAGGATGGGGAAAAAGTGAAGGGGGAAAATGAGCAAGGTACAATGAGATATGTCATGATGAATGCTGTTATTTTGTGTGCTAGCTAAAAACCCACTAAGATGTGGGGGGAGGGGGCTGTGAAATGGCTCAGTGAACAGAGGACTTGCCACCAGGCTTGCTTACCTGACTGATCTACAGAATCCACATGGCAGGAAAGAACTAACACAAGTTGCCCTCTGACCTCTACAAGTGTGCCTCTGCATAAATGAATATTAAATCATAAAAAACCCAAAGACCAATTTCTAGTGATCTGTGGTAGCGATCACTTAGCAGCATTCTAGTTATCACTGTTGCTGTGGTAAGACACTGACTAAGAGTGAGAAGGAGGAGGGAAGCATGTATCAGGCTTGCAAGTTCCCTGGAGGCCGGAACTGAAACAAAGCCCACAGTGGAAAAGCTGCATACTGGCCGCTCTCTAGGACTTGCTCACAGCACCCATGAGCTTTTTCATTCAACCCAGAAACACCTGTCCACGGGTGATACTGTCCAGATGGGCAGGGACCTCACACATCGATCCTTAATCAAGAAAAGGCCACAAACAGGCCCACAAACAGATCCAATTGAGGCAGTTCCTTAGGTCTGTCTTACCAGGTAGGTCTAGTTCAAGATGACACTAGCTCGTACAAGTGGTTATGGGCAAGCAAGTATCATCCATTGATTTAAAGAATGAACATCTGTAAGTGTGCATTGTTCACCAATGGTGGGGCTCCGTGTGTCTCACCAGAGGGCATGAGCAGCTCGGTCCCCTCAACCATGGCTACCTCTCCTCCTAAAGCCACTTTACAACATAATGTGCTTCCCTACTTCCTACAGGTGTCCTGAGGAGGCAGGAAGGGTGATGCCCAGTTTTCTGGTGAGCAATATTATCCCTGAATTTGGAGATCAAAGGAGAATGAATCATAAAATACTTTCCTATCATTTTATATTTTAGGTCTTTGTCTCGTGTGCCAAACCAAGATTGAAAGTTTCCCTAAATTTTTACATTTGTGTGTGTTGTATTGCATGTGCATGCTTGAGGGAGTTGGTTCCCTCCTTTGAACATGAGTCTAAGGGCTGAACTCAGGCTATCAGGATTAGCAGTAAGCACCTTTACCCACTGAGCCATCTCGATGGCCCCTTTTGTCCCATCCTCCATTTTGGTTACTTGTGAGTATCTAATGTTAAACTTTTTTTGCAATTAAGTTTTCATCTTTTCCTGTTTTCAAAATTATCTTAGTGGAAATACACGTGGAACACCAATTTCCCCATCTGCGTGCTTTCTGGTCTCATGACTGAAATAGTCACATCCTTAAATAACGATCACACACTGCCTAGGGAGAACTCAGTTGGGAGACTGTTCACCTACCATGCATGAGGCCCTAGGTTCCATCCACAGCATCCTAGACTATCAGGCAACAAGGTGCACCACAACCCTAGCACTCAGGTGAAGACATGGGATCGGAAATTCAAGGTCACACCTCCAGCTACACAGTAACTTCAAGACCAATTTGAAGCACAAAAGACCCCATGTCAAAACAAAACCAAGTAAAACTAAATGGCTAATGCTAGTTGACACATAAATATATACTAATGTACACTCTCCTAAAATACAGAAAATACGTATGTGTTTCTGGAAAAGCCCCTGCCCAGGTGGTGCACATCTGGCTTGGAGAAGAAATATTAGATGGATATATAATAAAATTTCTCTCTGGCATCCTATTCCTTTCCCGGCATCAACACTATGAACTTACTGTCTTTTCCTTTTTTTTTTTTTTTGAGATGGCATTAATGTAGCCCAGGCTGGTCCAGAACTTACTATGTCACCTAGGATAACCTTGAACTCTTGATTTTCTTGTCTCCATGTCTCAAGCACTGGGATTACAGCTGCACACCCAGCTTTGGAACCTAGACAGTGTCTGCCTGTCAGACCTGCTACATACCACCTGAGAGTTCAGTCTTCCTGTTTCTGGGAGGCACCGGGTACTTTCCCACTTCTCTGCTGATATTCTGGAGTCTTCCAGAAGAATCAAGTGCAGTCAAAAGGTACTTTTCAGACTCACTGGTCTAACACCATTGTTCAGACAGCTCTCCCCCAAATATCCACTGGGCTTTAGGTCTTCAGTTTGCTCTTGCCATTCAGATGAGTCTTGTTACTACAGGGTCTTCTGCTCCTATCTAACACTGTGTTGTCAGCTGCCACAACCAGCTTTACTTGCCAGCATTCACACAGACAGATAAGATGCAGAGTTCTCCTCTCTTCTCACCTTCCACAGTAAGTGCCCCAGACATCAGCTTGTGGTACACAATGACAGTACCAGACCAGTGAGATGGCTTGGTTGATCAAAAGTGCTTCACGGCCGGAGCGGATGGAGAGAACTAACTTCCAGATGTCCTGACCTCCATACAGTGGCTCATTCATACACATATACACAATAAGACATGATAAATAATAATGTGAACCCAAAATAACGGAATGACAGTATTTAGTTGCCCTTAAATGGCAGTAAGCTCCTGGTAGGTAACAATGGGGTACAGAGATAAACAGTCAAGTAGGGGCTGTGGGTGGAAAGAACACTTGGTTTTGATTACAGCTCTACCACTAATTAGGGTGAGTCATTTAAACTTATTTCCATCAGGGGATGGGAGGGAGTGCTTTTATCTAAAGAAAGGGAACTCCAGGCTGCTGTCTCCTGGGGTTATGGCTATTCTCACAGAGGAAAGGCCCGTGTAGACCCCAAAGTGCACAATGGCATCAGCCAGCTTCATCAGACTGCTGCTGCCAAGCAGGAGCCTTCGTCTCTCCCTAGTCAGGGTCACCTCCTATGCTCAACACCAGGACTAAAATAAAAATATTTTGTTCTGGGGGGGGGAGGGGGGAGAGAAAAGAAGTCACATGTGCCAAGAGCCTTGGTGTTTTTTCCCCAACGTCTACCAACAGGGACTTTCATAGACCGTAAAATAAAATTCCACTCCACAATCCAATGGATCATCATCAATTTTATAGCAAATAACCTGCTGTGAATGACAGAATTCTTGATCAGAACAAAAATCTCTCAGAGTTCAATATGATAATCGTCAATTAAAAAGGAAAATCACATGTTCTTAAAAAATTCTCATTACAAACAGGTAGGAAAAAAAATACTTAATTTAAATGAGATTTAAGATTACACCTAGTCATTAAATGTATTCTGAAAATAACATGTTTTTAGAATATAAACGGTAATTACTTGGTAGTATCCATAAACCAATGAGAGTGTATTCATTCCCTGATGAATGAACCTTGGTATTGCAACAGTATTTAAGATTCCTAGTGTTTAAAAAAATACCAATACCACCAATACCACCAATACCACCAATACCACCACTACCAAAAAACGTCTACAAACAAACAAACCACCAAATCAACTGTCAAGCAAAATATTTTTTAATTAGTAGGCTGATCATAAATAAATCCACATAAAAGATTTAACAGAATTCCAAGGTTTCATGTTTCTTTTGTGGACTCAATTCATAATATGCGTTAGTCAACCTCGTTCCCTCACTGTGACAACTGTCCTCCAACTGCTGCACAGTTTAAGCAATTCTATTCTTAGTTACATTTTACATTTTCTTTACAAATGTAACACTTATGTACACTATATATATTTTTCTATAGTTCATGTACTGACTCTATTGTCTTTACAGGGAAAATGTTGAATTCATTTAATGAACATGAATCATTCCTATTAAAAAGTAATTCATACAAATGAGTACCACAGTACCACTGCCCTTTGACATCTCTTGTCAGAGTTCAAGTCCAGAAATGTTAATCGTACGATGACTCTCTCTAGTTTCAGATTGTGACATGTCATTCCATGGTCCTCAGGTCTGCTGGCTGGCAGAAGAGCACTGCACTGCTGTTCTCCTGAGTTCGCAGAAACCGACTCCATCGCTGGGTGCAGCAGCGTCCTTGGAGGGGCTCTGCTCTGTCTTGCTCTCTCTTCCCCGTAATCTCTGGCCCAAGCCTCAGACAGGGTGATGTGCAATACTTCATGTCAAGTTCCCTGTGTGCTTCTCTGATGGATGGAGCTCCACCTGGCTGTGGAGCGGTTCATCTGACTCAGCTCTGTTTACCTCACTTACAAATCTGCTGTTGAATGTGAATCAGAAACTCATAGTAGGAGAATGCAGCTTCAGTGCGGTCTTCAATCAAATGCTGAAAAAAGTCTGTTTTGGCAGGACTCTCATCTCTAAAAAGCGGAAAACAGCATTATATATATATATACAAAGAAAAACTATATATTGTGGACATCACTACTACACGGACTTCAGGAAAATCCTGAAATTTGCTTTGAGGAGAAGCACAGGAAGGATGACGTCATCAAGAAGTTATGGAAGACTTACTTTACCATGTGAAGGACAGGGCTTAATGGTCGGCTGTCTCTGAGCCAAGTCACAAAGGATCTAGTTCTTTCTGACGGAAGTGTGTCTAGCTCTGGAAGATGTGTCTGGTAAAAGAAACATAATTAGAAAACAGAAACACACGGTAACCCTGAGCACACCCTTCCCTCTTTGGGCTGCATTCCTTTTAGAAAATGTAACAGAAGAATATTTAATCCCGTAAGCATGTATGTACATACACAATTCCCACAAAGACACTCATAATGAACAGCTTTTGAGAGAATTACGGTACCGTACCATACACGCTTAGTTACAACGGCTACCCTCGACTGGCTCTCTTAAGTCTGGAAAACCTTTCCCATCTCCTAGATGCCAGGGCTGCAATGGAACTGGGGCTTCCAGGGCCGCCAATTAAAAGCCTGCATTCTGCCTTGAGACCCAAAAGCAGCAACCAATGAATGGAGTTTCAGTTGCAGAAAAGAAGTGTACTTATTGGTAAGTATATAGATATTGTTCTAGACAACCCAGCAAGGCCTACACAAACTGGTGTGCTACTGGCACAACTCCCTGCCTCTTCTGAGCAGTACTCAAGTGAAGGCAGCCACTAAGCTCGAAATTCACCTCTTCTGAGGCAGTACTCAAGTGAAGGCAGCCACTAAACTCTAAATTCACCTTAAAATAACACGTGACTTACTCAAAAAACTCACATTCCAAAAATTTCGGATTTTTTAAAAAGATTTACTTATTTTGGGAACTGGAGAGATGGCTCAGTGGTTAAGAGCACTGGCTGCTCTTCCAGGGGACCCAGGTTCAATTCCCAGCACCCACATGGCAATTTACAATTGTCTGGCACACTGGGCACCAGGCAGACATATCCATAGGTAGACATACACAGAGGCAAAACACAACATAGAATAAATAATTTAAGAAGGAAAAGTTCCCTCCTTATGCCTAGCAGAAAGAAAAAGATTTACTTACGTCTGTGGGAGTTTTGCCTGCATGCACGTCTGTGGACCATGTAGTGCACAGAGGCCAGGAGAGGGTGTTACCTTGAAACTCAAGTTATAGATGCTTAGGAGCTGCTGTGTGGGTGCTGGGATCAACCTGGGTCCTCTTGAAAGAGCAGTGAATTCTCAGATGAGCTATCTCTTTAGGCCCCACCTTGGAACCGCTGAATTATCATATATTTAATTCATATCAATGCTTAAATTTTTTTTAAAAACACGATTTTCAGAAGTGCTTTTTGTAGATCTGTTTTTGAGACAGTCTTACTGGGTAGCCCTGGATGGCCTGGAACTCACTATAGAGACCAGGCTCGCACTGCGTTCACAGAGGTCTGCCTGATTCTGCCTCTCCACTTAAGCTCCTGATCTTCCTTCACCCATCTTTCAATGCTGGGATTATAGGTGGACACTACCACACCTGGCTCAAGAAAATGAAAGTGGAATGAAAACGGAACGGGAGAGAGATCTCCATATTCAACAATCCTGACACTTAGAATCACATTCTAGGGGATCACTGCCATGTGTCAGCACCTGTGAGCCCCAACTCCTAATGACCTTAATGCCTTAACTTTAAGGCTAGTCTCCAGGAAAACAACCCACTTTGTAAAACTTACTGGGCCCGCTCTACAGCCCTGGACCCTGCAAAAATGGCTCATGAGGCAAGATCAAGCATTTCCCATAACTTCTACACAATCCCACCCCTCAGTCATCCCATCCTCCCTCTGGGAACTTGCCTACTGGCGGTCCTTGAAGCATATTTTAATGAATCCTTTCTCTGTTCATGTACCTGACAAATAACATTTACAGTCACATCAGCAGCCTTCTAGACTCGTCTTAGAGATGGTAGAAAGGCCAAGTAGTGTATAACTCCATTAATCTGACTTATCAAGAATAGGTAAAATCGTAACTAAAATGTAGATTGACAGTTGCCAGGGAGGAGGGGGTAACTGGACAGAAAAGTTTTCTTTCTTGAGTGTGGCGGAAATGTTTGAAATTAGTGGTCCTGGTGAGGCAGGATAAAAAGGAAAACCAAGGGAAGACAGAGCCCCAGGAGCCCAGGTATGTCTCCTGTCAGCTGGGAGTCAAGATGGTCAACACAAACCAACAAAACCTGATGTGGAGACTAAGCCAAGCACTGTGGCTGACACCCATAAATCCTCCCGCTCAGGAGGCTGCGGTGGGAGACTGCTGCAGATTCAAGGCCAGCTGGAGTATGCAGTGAGGTCCAGGAGAGCTCAATTCCACGAAGAGAACCAGTCTCCAAAACAGCAGCAGCAACAACAACAAAACAAACACCACCCCCTCCAAAAAAAAAAAAAACCAAACTAAAACAAACTCCCAAAACAAAAAGTTCATCTAAGATACCCACAGACCCAATATTCCCTTCTGACAGCAATTATTTCAAATATGAATGTCAGAATATCATAAGACATGCTTAATGCCAAAGGGTATATGACGTGTGAGTTCAGCCTTACCCTCTTTGGAGGCACACGCACACCCCTTTGAGATGATCACCCAAGACTATGACCTTTGTATACAGTTAAAACATGTGTCTAAAACTCTGATACAAAACAGTAATGATCCCTTTGACTCCACTAGACTAAGTCCTGATCTTATTTTCTAGAATCCCTCACCAACAGCCCTACAGTCTCATGCAGAGGAGGTGCTCCTTAGAAATCCTTTAAACAGCATGTCTTTCCTGGCTTCAAGCTAGCTCAGAGGTGCATTGCTGCCAGGAGGTACCCTGCTGCGCTGACCACCAGCCGGCACCTGCAGGCAGGTTCCCCCTCTGCAGACCTTCCCTTGGTGTTCACACTGACAACCCTGTTAAAGACTCCTCTTGATAAACTCCAACTTCGTGCATGTGTGCGTGTGCGTGTGTCACAAACTAAGAAGCCCAGCTGTTCTAAGTAAGCAGAACGCTGCGTGTCTCTGTACCTGGCCCCCACAGCTGCTGACAGTGTTTGAACAACACTGTGAATATATTTCACAATAATCGAGCTGTACAATTTTAAACGGTAAATTAAGCCAGATGCCACAAAACACGCCTGTAATCCTAGCACATGGGGACAGAAAGACTGCCAACCTGGGCCCAACCTGCTCTACAGAGTGAGTCCTAAGTTAGCCGAGACTACACAGGGAGACCCAGTTTGAAAAGGGAAGGGGGTGGGGGAGAAAGGTAAACTTACAAAATGTTTATGTTAAAAACAACAACAAAAAAGCCAACATATATATATAAGATAAAACTTAATAGTGCAAAAACTGTTGACAAGTTACATCCTCCAGGCCACAACCATTAGATCTCCACCAATGAGGAGAGATAATCTTGGTGTGCAGTCATGCAAAGTAGGTGGAAGAACACTCTGGCAAGTTAGGTCTAATCGAATACAATGAGTCTGTTAACACTTCCTCAGGGAGAAGGGGACCCACACCCTCACCCGGGTTCCAGTCTCTCCTGCCTCCCACTTGTATGTAGGTACTGAAGAATCTAAGAGGCAGGTTAACTGAAGGGGATTCCGTGGTCAAGCGTCCTTTGGGGATGCTGCTGTTCTTGAGTCACCCACGCTTCTGTGTGTAACCCCTCATGTATGAGCCTATACTTTGGCCGAATAAATTCACTGCTTAGGAAACTGGTTTGAATGGAGCGTTTGCTTTGTCTGCCTTCAGTGTCCTGTCCTAGGGACAGACATTTGCTTACCTCCCCCAGAAAAGTAACACAACAAAGTGCACTGACCATTTTCTGTGGTATAGATGCAAAATCAGGATACCCAAGCACATTCTCTATAAAGTTACTGCCACAGCCTTTGCCAATCCAAATGTAGAAAACCTGAAACATCAAAAGGAAGGGGCACAACATACACTCAGTTCCCTGAGAGAATCCATTACAACTCACTTGTTATCATACATGAAAGAGGTCATTACACTCTCAAACATGAAATCTAACTAACAGAAAGCAGAGGTGTGAACCTAGTTCTAAGAATCAAAAGCAGTTCCCGTTGTCTTTGCTTAGATTTTAAGGCTTCTTGTACAATTCCTTACATTCTTCCTCATTTAAAGTCTATTTATTTAATGGCAGGAGAGACTGATCAGTGGTTGAGATTCTCTGCTTTTGCAGAGTACCCAGGTCTGGTGCCAGCATACATGGTGGTTCATAACCATTCATAACTCCAGCCCCAGGGATCCAATGCTCTCTTCTGACCTTTCCAGGTACCAGGCATCCGTGTGGCATGTGTACATACATGCAGGTAAAATACTCATGGACATAAAATGAAAATCTTAATACTTTAAAAAATATTCTATGTGTGAGTTTTTTGCCTATATGCACATTGGTGTACCTTTTGTGTGCAGTGTCCAAAGGCAGCTCTCCTGGAGCTGGAGTTACAGGTGGCTGTGTGCTGCCCCATGGGTGCTGGGAACCAATTCAGTGAGCCGCTGTCTCTCCAGCCCTTCATTTATCTCCCAAATAGGAATGTACTGCCTCATTCAATAAGAATGCCTGGCCCTACCCCCATTCACTCTTTCAACACCTGAGTTCCATGGTATGTACACTTTTCTTGACTACTGGACACCTTTCCACTACTCCTGAGCAATGAGTGACTTCTCTGACCCTCTAACCACTGGCAGAAATTCTGGCAATGGATGTAAGTTGAACTACAAGAGTAATTCTTGAGCTCCATTTGAATTTTATGATTCTGATGGTAAGGTTCTTGATGGTAGGAATTCCTTTTCTAAGTATATCTAACTTGATTATTTACTACTTTATGCTAATTTGCTGTCCTAAACTGAGCCCCCGTGCTGGCACAGATTCCTTGCGTCACAGCTGATTATAACTCTGTCTGCTAGGTGATAACAGGGCCAGATTGGGTGCTTTGTCTGCCAATCAGGGCAGAAACTTCGTTGGCAGTGATGCTTACTGAGCCACAGTCCATGAGGAAAGCGCCTTCTCTAGTCAGTTTCTCTGCAGACAGTTTTTGAAGAGGTGGCTGAGGTACTACCCTGTCATTAACATGTATGGCGCCCTGAAAAGAAAAGAGAACTCAGCCATAGAGCAGATCATTGCAATCAACACTAAAATACAACACTTCCATTTTAGAGAATGAAAACTATATCGACTAAATACCATAGTTTCACAGCAGGATAAAGATGTTCAAATGTGTACCAATTTGAAAGGTAAAAATGTCAAATGGACCCTTTGTCTCATTCCCTTCTCTAATGAATGAAGACAAGTCATTCTCACCTGTCTCATTCACAGCTGACTCCCACTTTTTTACCACATAATACTATGCATGGAGTGAATATTAATCCCAAAGAATACAGCCTGAAGACAAGGATGAAAAAAGGTACTATACAGCTGTGAATTTAGTTAATTACTAGATAACAGACCTGGTTTACAAGGTAACTAATACTGCAATCTGGTCCTGTCACAAACTGCCAATAGCTAGCTACAAAATGCAAATGGAGATCACTCAACTTAGCTTTGAATCAAACATTAAAAGCAAACCCATGTTGAGTTCCTTCCCACAGGACAGTCTTTTAAAAACTCCATCTACTGGCTGATGGCATCTGAACACCCTCTCATGTACTGATGGCATCTGAACACCCTCTCATGTACCCGGGTCTCTAAGTCCCTATTTGAACGTTTATCTCCACGGACAAGAGCATGGAAGAATGGCCAGAAATACCTCATCACGCTAGGCCCGACACCAGGACAAAAGCGTCAGATGTACTCATGTACACACCTCATCTGTCAGCCTGTCTATCCTGTATAAGTTGGGATGAATCATTTTCACTAGATGCACAAGTGGCTGCGACTTCATCTGGCACATGGCGTACACACGGTCATCCAGGCGTGTGCTTGTACCTGTTCTAAATGCTTTCTGCAAGAAGAAGATACACGATCCAAGTGAGGCACACACGTAGGAAGTGGACAGCAGGCAGACAGTCACAGGAAAGCTCATCTTTAAGTCCACTTGGTTTCAAGCCTCAGCTGATATAGGTAACAGGTAAGGAAGTAAACTAGTTTCTGTGAACTACCCTGTCCTTGTGAGAAAACAGAAACATTCTGTTAACAGGATGTAACATTGGAAAGAAAGGCAGTCAGGAAACCTTAGACCTTTCCCGTAGCAGAGTCTCTTCCAGAAACACGTGTGAAGCACTGGCTTTGACCACACTGTAATTCAAACTGTTTGTTCAAATGAAGGAAAAAGGACACATGCTTTGACAGGAGTCACGGTGCCTCTGCGTCCCTCCAGATCCCACACTTCCCCTTAGTTTTAAAAAGTCTTAAACTGCCAAAGTACATAATCTTCTAGATAAGTACTGAAAATATCGATTTCATTTCTTTGCCGGAGAGTGTAAGAAACTGATCAGATAGGTAGGTAGGTAGATAGGTAGCTAGCTAGCTAGGCAGAAATAGATAGATAGATAGACAGACAGACAGACAGAATGACCTACCTGTTTGAGAAGTGCCAAGACATAGAGTGGGAGCAGCTTGAGTGAACTTGGTGCTGTCAGGGTGGAGCGGGGTACACTTGACACTGCTGAGCTGTAGGCAGACAGGGGATCCACCACAGCATTTACCAGGGCATCTCTGGCATCGGACAGGCTTGATGACACTGAGCGATCCACGGCTGCAAAGTAACCAGAGCAAGAGTGTGCTCAGCCCCTGGGCTCCACAGAGTACTCTCTTCTCTTCTAAGTATGGGTTCACGTACATACGCGCACACACAGAGTTCCTTCTACACACTAAAATCCTGGAGGAGGTGCAGTATGGATCAGTGACATAATCCTGTTGAGGGAAATATTAAAGAAAACCGGCACATTCTCGAGCTAGTGCTGGCAACCGGCAGGCTGCAGAGCGGGCTCCGGGCCACAGGGCTTTGGCCTGGTGTGTCTCACTCGGTAATATTAGTTGTTCTTGGCTTTCTGACGGGGCTGAAGACTGGCAGTCTCATAGTCAGCCCAAGCTGTTTAGCACTGAGAAAGATGATATAGATTCGAGAGTATGGTTTTCAGATGGCATTCAATCTAAAGCCAAGACATAAGTCAGGTGCAGAACTATATATATAGGCTTTTACGTTAGGGTAGATGACAGAGGTCCTGGTTAATTGACAAAAATGATGCTGTTAGGTCTATCTTGTACTTTATAAATTACAAAATGGTAATAGTTGTGCTCAATTTATATCTGAGATGAAAGGGTCTTTTAATTAGACAGAAAGGGGGAATGTTGTGTTGTGGACAGCCCTGGTCTTGTAGCTTGATGCTAATTCTGCTTTCCCAGGAGAGAGGGGCGGCAGAGGAGGAGTGAGTCCTGTGTACAGGGGCTCTGTGCACCTTCCCCCCACCTTAACTTTTCAAATAAAGGCTGGAGCCTGGGATTGGGCACAAGGAGGGAAGGTGGAGCCGAAGAGTGTGAGGGGGAGAAGGGAGGAGGGGAGAGGAGGAGGGCGTGGATGGAGCACAACGGAGAAGGAAGGTGTGAAGGAGAATGAAGCAGAAGCTCGTGGCCTGGAGAAGCCACAAGTTATCAGGGGTCTCCTGGCTGGGGAGTGTAGTAGTGTGGTGGTGGACCTGCCCAATCTAGGCGCAGCTTGTGTTCCTGTGCATTGAGTTGTGTTTTCTTTGCCCGCGCTTACTTGGGTTAGAGGTTACCGCAACAAAATCCTTGTATCCTTGGTTCAATTACTGCCTAGTGAGGTGTGAAGACCAGGTGTCTGTCAGTAATGCTATTATAATTTTGCACCAAGTTAGTCCTAATGCCTGCTTTCTCTAGTGTATGTGAGAAATAGCAAGGCTCACTGTATGTTTATCCATGAAAGAAAACACTTCATAAACAAAACCCTCTGCAGTACATTAATGCTGAAGGCTTCTTTCAGCTTCAGAGTGAAATACACTTTCTGGGGTAGTTCTACAATGCATCAGATACAGTGCGGTTACCACCACAGTGACAAGCCATGGCATGTTCATCACCCAAACCACTTCCCCGTGGGGATCCTCTCTTGTAAAGCTCTCTGCCCGCCTGGCAAGTAGTTCTCCATAAAGGTCCTTTTACTGAATGTCACGTATTTGGAGTCACATGGACACACCCTGTGACACTTAGCATAACAGCTTTGAAAGTCACATTTGCATATTCCTGTTCACAGTGTGGATCTGTGACAGTTACATATTAGCTGAAGGAGATTCTGGTTTTTACAAATCACAATCCCACAATAGATTTAAACTAGGAATTATTTTTTAAATGTAAGAACAGTCTAATTCATCCTATAATAGATAAAAAAATACATTGAAGTGTTTTTTTTTTTTTTTAAATTGAGGGATTTCTAAAGTTAAAAAAAAAAAAGTAGAAAAGCCTCGGTTTGATTTTTTCACGTGTCACTCACCCATGTTGGCCAGAAGGCAGATGGCAGCTTGCACATCCACTCCTGCATAAACATCAGCGAGCGAACTTACCACTGGTAAGCACAGTGTGTGCACTCGAATTCTCCGTTCGCCTAAATAAAGCGATGAACATCATTCAAGCATACCAGGCTAAGAAAGACAGCAAGCATCACATCTCACTCAAATTGCTGTTGTGACTAATTAGCAACAACACTCTAGAATAGAAAAGGCTCTATCACTAATATGCTTTGAGTGTCTTCTTTGATTGGTTTTTGGTGCGAGAACTGAACCCAGATCCTCCCAAATGCGGAGCAAGCACTACTGCACCAAGCGACACATCCAGTCTAACTAGCATGCTTCAAATAAAATATTTCCCAGAGACAGGAAAGATGGCTCAGAAGATAAGAACATTTGCTACTCTTTTAGAGGACCCAAGTTCAGTTCCCAGCACTAATACGGCAACTCACAACTGTCTGTAACTCCAGTCCTAGGAAATTAATGCTCTCTTCTTGCTTCCACAGGCACCGGGCATGCTTATAGTACACACATATATATACACACAGACAAGAAATTCACACATATAAAATAAAAATAAATCTTAAAAAATTCTCCAATCCTGTAAACTATGAGGCTATATCTTACACATTAGTTGAACAGTAGTTTCTGGTTGGCTTTGATCTTTTTCAAAGATTTTATTTGTAATGACTAATACACACACACAAACATATAAATATAAATATGTATATATGTGTGTGTACATGTATATACACACACGTAAGTGTGCATGTGCCCACAGAAGAGGGTGTTGGATCCGCTGGATCAAGAGACACAGACAGTTGTGATCTGCTCTACCGGGTGTTGAGAAGGACTCCAGCCCCTGGAAACAGCAAGGGCTTTAACTGTTGTGCCATCACTCCGGAGTCCCTAGTTTAACTGTAATGTTGTTCTAAATTATACTCAACTGAGTAAAGTATCAAAAAGTGTACACTGTCAGGCAAGAAGTAAAGGTCTTCCTTGCTGCAGTTCTTCATGTTACAGAGAACCAATGTAAAGGATGCTGGTCTCTGTGCTTGCCAGAAACATATGATGACTATTGAATTTTCCACAAACTAAGGAAATCACACAGCAGGTAAAGACGCTTGCTGTCAAGCCTGATGACCATGTTTGAGCCGTGACACCGTCTTGTGAAAGGAAGAACTGATGCCTGTCAGTTACCTTCTGACCTCCGCGTGTATACTGCTCATCCCTGCCCTTGAGTGCAGAGCACTCAGAGTAAATAAATACAACAGAAATCCTCCTGAGTGTGGTATTTAAGGCTAGAGAGATGGCTCGGTGGTTACACAAGATTACAGAGGACCTGGGTTGTGCCCCTCCCCAGCCTCGAGGAGCTGACCCCTCTCTGAGCTTGCTGAAACAAGCACGGGGTCTGTGGGCTTTCGCTATATAACGCAGTATGGAATATAACATTTCTATAACGCAGTATGGAATA
>JADRCH010000052.1:4610322-4665695 GCA_019843965.1 Rhynchomys soricoides | reverse complement strand
GAAACTTTGTCTTGGCCTCGTTCTCCTCTCGCACCCCGTCCCTTTTTCATTTCCAGCCTCCCTTTCAGGTAGACCCGGTTCATCCATGGCTGCTGGACAGCTACACTGGGTGACTCCTAGCACCCACATACTGGCTCCCAAGCACTAGTAACCCTAGGACCAGGAGATCCAACACCCTCTTTTGGCCCCCCATGAGTTTCTGTTTGCATGTGGTACACACAGACTCACACACACATAAATAATAAGTCTATTTTAAGCTGTATTATTTAAGGATTTAAATGTGAGTTAAGAAAGAAAGAGCATACAGCCACCTACGACAATTGCCATTACTGCCATCACACGGCACTCTCTTCTCCTGTCTACTAAGAGGGAAGTAGAAAGAGGGCCTATGGCCTCAAGCCATTTCAGTTTTGTAACGTTACCTTTGCTTGACGTGTATAACAGGGCTGTCTGAAAGCATGCTAACGAAGTATCTGTCAGGCTTTCTTCAATTGACAACTGTACTGCAAACCCAGCATCAGGATTGATGTTGGCAAGAGACAGTAAGTCAGTCGAACGGACAAAGAAGTTCCCGTGGAAAGTGTGCATTGAAAGTCCTGAGGGGAAAGAGACTGGCATGAGACAGCATGACAACAGCGTCACTGCAGTTCAAGCAGCTGTCCTAAGCCAGTGGCACTCTGGGTAACTACAGAGTGAGATGCTCTTAACTAACAAACAGTGCCTTCTGTAATGGGAGCCTACACAGTCAACCTATGTCTAAGCCTAACCTCACCATCATATTCTACATGCAAGTCTACATCAGACACAAACATAATGCACAAAACTAAGAGACCGAGGGCTCCTATGTCAGATATAAGATGAGATTAGAGCCCACCCCAAACACTTGGTAACCCATGGATGTCATTAGCTAAATGTCAGCTGAGCCCTTTCTTGTTCTCCCCACTGTCACTCTCAACTAATCTGTCACGTGCTTTCCTTGTGCTTTTCTTCCATAAACCAAAATGTTGCTTTTTTATCCACTTATTCTAGTTACTAAAAGAATGTGGTCAAAGATCACTCAGTGGCTACATTTCAAACAGGTTCAGCTAGGTCCAACAGAAGTCCCCTGTGACATACCACCTCCTCGGGTTGGGGCATGCTTACTGACTGACACAGGGCTGTAAAGAACCAACTTTCCCCAGGCCATACCTTTAGTGCATCTTATTCTCATAACAGCCTCAAATCCAATCTTTCTAGTGAGGTACCGTTTGAGGTCTTTTTGTAACTTTTCTGCTTGTGAAGGATTGTGGGTAGTGTGGAAAGATGGATAGTAGAATATGCATCCCGCGGAGTACTTGGACATGCAAGCTTTAGAGAGAAACATACCAAGTGTTTGCTAGAAGTAAGGATAATTGACATTTTTAACAGTAGTACAGATACCACATCAGAAAGAAAATGTTATAAGCCCAACACGGGCAGGACACAGATACAACTGTAACCCGAAACATTCGTAATGTGACACACTGAAGTTCACTGTTGAATGCTAAGTGCTACAAAGCAGATAGTAAGAACATTTTAGAGTTTACTGGTAATTGTCATAGATATTACCTATCTGATCCACATGCCTGTATCCCCCAGTGTACTGGCTGGTTTGTGTCAACTTGACACAAGCTGGAGTTATCACAGAGAAAGGAGCTTCAGTGAGAAAATGCCTCCATGAGATCCAGGTGTAAGGCATTTTCTCAATTAGTGATCAAGGGGAGAGGGCCCCTTGTGAGTGGTGCCATCTGTGGGCTGGTAGTCTTGGGCTCTATAAGAAAGCCAGCTGAGCAAGCCAGGAGAAACAAGCCAGTAAGAAGCATCCCTCCATGTCCACTGCATTAGCTCCTGCTTCCTGACCTGCTTGAGTTCCAATCCTGACTTCTTTTAGTCATGAACAGCAATGTGGAAGTGTAAGCTGAATAAACCCTTTCCTCCCCAACTTGCTTCTTGGTCATGATGTTTGTGCAGGAATAGAAACCCTGACTAAGACACCCAGTACTAAGAATGCTTCTTGAAAGCACAGCTTTAATTACATGTTAGAAATCTTTAAGTAGGTAACATAATGACATCATCTTACCCAGAGAAGCAAGGTCAGAATACTGTGAACTTAGAAGGAACAAATCCACTGCAGTTTGCTGTCCTGAGCAATCTAAAGCAAGCTTCTTATAAAAATCGGTTGCAGGGCCAAGATGGTGCACCACCTAAGCCAACAGATCACAAAGCAGAGCCTCTGGTTATGCACATAGTGTATGTCTCTCTGATAACAAGAAGATAGATACTTTATTCCAATATATACCAATAGAGTGTGGGCCCAGATTTCTAAGAGTAAGAAAACCTAGTGTTTATTTTTTTAAAAAAGCAAAGAACTATGTATGGGTCAGACCCAACACTTTGGAAACTGAGACGGAAGGACTACTGAGTGTTCAAATCCAGCCTGAAACAACAAATGAGACTTTCCCCACCTTCACCTCTAGAGGAAAAAAAATGAATTTCATGGTGCACTGCTTAAGTTATTTTATATAAACTGAATGATTAATTCTCATAACACATGTCCCATAAGATTTTCATTATTTATCTTTAACAGATGAGAACACTGAGCAAAGACTGATGACATCAGACTGATCAGAAAGCTAGCTCCAGAGTGAGCGTTACTGAACATTACGATATCATGTTATTCAACCTGGTGAGGAAGGCTGACTGCACTCCCCCTCAGCCCCCGACAGTTAATCTGAGCCCTTTCACATTCACTTACACATACTTTGGAGATCTCAGAGATTACAATGAAAAAGGCCAAGGATAACAGTTTATGTGAGTGGCCGGGCAGTGGTGGCGCAAGCCTTTAACTCCAGCACTCGGGAGGCAGAGGCAGGTGCTGAGTTCGATGCCAGCCTGGTCTACAGAGTGAGTTCCAGGACAGCCTGGGCTACACAGAGAAACCCTGTCTTAAAAAACCAAAATTTAAAAAAAAAAAAAAATAGTCTATGTGAGTGAAGATAAATTACATTTGCTTGTGTGTGTTAACTAAACATTACTACCTAGCTAGTGAGCCCACTGCCGGCTTACATTTTTCTGAAGTTTTATCCAGTGGTTGGTATCCCTCTGCAGTCTAAAGTTTACTCATGAGCAAGTTAAATTAGACTAGCTTAATTAAGTTTCCACTTGCATCACAGAAATGAAACTGGGGACAGAAAATCAAGCCCCAGCTTGGTCTTTAAATAGCCGTCCTGCCGTTGCCAAGACACTACTTATTTCATCTGTAAATAAAGGGATCAGGGTATATTCCTAAACATTAGAACAATAATCTATCTTGTTAGTGTGTGGGTGTGAACACCAACATAGCACCACAAGCTGCAGGTCCGCTTAACTACAGACGTGTACCACCACACCCAACGCTTTATGTGACAGGGATTGAATTCGCTCATCACGTGTGCATGGCCAGTGCTCTTACCAGAGTCATCTCCTCAGACCAAGTTTACGGCCTACTAACTGAGTAATAAGAACAATAGACCTAACCCCAAAATAAAGGCAACGTAGCTTCAATCCTTGCTGGTTATTTATCACTGCTGATGAAGCAGAGAAGAGGGAACAGATGACTTCAGTTTGTGGGGAAAGAAAACACCTGTGGTTATGAGGCAAACACTCGACACACCTTGGTACTCGACCTCTGATTTGGATCTTCTCTGGACTGCAGAAGTCCTGCCCCCAAGGAAGGTAACTGTGTCTGAAATACAGACACTCGGCCGCCCGTGGGAGACATCAGCTTGAAGGCAGCCTGAAGTGCAGGTCCAAGGGCACTGTGCGTTTCTCTGGTATTGATGAACATATTTGGTAATGCGTTCAATAAGTCTTTTATAAGCTGAGGAAAGAGTGAAGGTTGAATTACTGAGAAAGCAAGATGGTTTTCTTCTCTAAAACATTCCAGAATAAAGCACGGCAGGCAGCTGCATCCCTGGACTGTGAAGGAGACTCACTAGATACCTTCCTACAGTGTCTAACAGCACTGTACCAGTAAACAAAGGTTAACATGGGAAACTGCTGATGTTCTAATAAATGTCTTGATACTTTGAGAAAACAAATTAATCTTACCTCTTTACTTTCATACAGATTCACAAGCAGACTATCCGGTGTGGGCAGAAAAACATCTACGGGGACAAAAACACTCCATCAGCACACAGTCAGCAGAACATTATAAAGTAGCGAGTTTTGATTCTACAAAGACATTTGCCATGTATATTGGCATTCTGCCTTAGTAAGTCCATGTAGCATATATATAAAATACACGCATCCAATACACACACACACACACACACACACACGTGTAAAAAGTTAGAATCAAGCATTTCCAAGGTATAACAAATCATGTTCACAGCACATGACAAGATGGACCTTAAAATAAAGTAGAGCCCACTCTAAAGTCCACAGCTCCATAGACTGCCGTGCTGATGCTTACCATCTATGTCAGATACAATCAACATCTGAGGCTGGGATAATCCTTCTTGTAAGTTGTAGAAATGAATGGTGCTGTCAAAAGTCACGAATCCTATTCTTGTTCGTGAATCTCCAGGAAGCCTTGTGACAAAAAATGGCAACTTGAAATTCATAGTATTCAGTCCCATTGTTTACACTGCTTACATTAAGCCGAAGAAAAGCTAGCTACACATGACCTTGGACACGGGACAGAGAGTCATGGTTCACCTTCAAGGAAGGTGATGATTCAGCGTCTTGTTTTCAGGCAGGAGCACTCACGTTAATTCGGCCTCAGAAGGCCTTCAGGAAAGAGCAAACCAGAACCCAAGTGATTTCTGGAAGCTCAACATTTCCTGCTGACTTTCTCCTAAGGCAGCGACTCGCAACCTTCTTCAGGCTGCAACCCTTTAATACAGTTCCTCAGGTTATGATGACCCCACTGGAAAATTATCTGTGTTGCTGCTTCATAACTGTTTACTTTATAACTTTTGCTACTGTTGTGAATTGTAATGTAAATATCTGATATGCAGGATAGCTGATATGCGACCCCTGTGAAAGGGCTGTCTGACCCCAGAAAGGGGTTGGAACCCACAGGTTAGAACTACTGTCCTAAAGCATTTGGTTATTTCATTTGTTTTGAGATCTGGACTTCCATCACTCAGGTTGGCCTTGAATTTGTGGCTACCCTGACTCAGGTGCTGGATTATGAGATTACAGGAGTGAGACATTACATCATTTTTTTTTTTTTTCCCCCGAGACAGGGTTTCTCTGCATAGCCCTGGCTGTCCTGGAACTCACTCTGTAGACCAGGCTGGCCTTGAACTCAGAAATCCACCTGTCTCTGCCTCCCGAGTGCCAGGATTAAAGGCGTGCGCCACCACTGCCCCGTTTACATCTTACTCTTAAATAAAGATGTGCTCTTATTTTCTGTCTTTGTATCACACAATAGTGTAATACATTTGAAGCATTGTGTCAAAGCACAATACTTTACTCCTGAATTGGATGACTAATCTGCATATGCAGACACAGTCTCAAGGGCAGTCAAACACAGGGAGTGACTGTATTCTATGGGAAATACTTTTCAGGAAAAGGTTTTTCAGTGAAAACAATGTTGTTAGACTTTAATGTGTGAGTTTTAAACAAGAAAATAGTTATGAACATGGAAGTGGGTATTATCAGTCACCAGAAAGTTTTCAAAACAATACCATGGCCCCGAGAACGGAGCCTGCCAAGTCCTGCCTGCCAAGCGTCCCTCAGCAACACTTCCCTACAGAAGGACATCTCCAAGTGTGCCAGCTGTGTTCACCTGGTTATGTAGGTTACATTTTAAATGCGTTAGAATATTTGTTTAATACAAATTATTCCAGGGGTTAGAGATGGCTCAGTGGTTAAGAGCACTTGCTGTTCCTGGGGAGAACCCAAGTTTGGTTCCCCAAACTGATAGTGGCTTCTAACACCATAACTCTAGCTCTGGGTATCCAATGCCCTCTTCCGGTTTCCAGGATCACAGGCATGCTGCAGTTCATCATCGAAGTAAGCAAATCTTCAAAAGATTCAAAAACAGAATGTGTGTCAAAGCACACCACTTTCCTCCCGCTAGGGATGACTGATCTTACTCAGACAGGCTCAAGGCCAGTCAAAGTGGAGAAAAATACAATAGTCAGTGCCAATACTGCTCAAGACTTGTTTCTAGAGATTGATATGCACTCCTTCGAGAAGTTCAGAAAGTCTGATGGCATTAGCCAGCAACTAGAGTGGAGACTATTAAGCTACCCTCATTTCTGCTAAACTGTTTCTGTAGCAAATCCCTCTCTCAGGAGTGTTTCCAGAGCACTTTCAGGAAATGTGCTACTACAGCTGCTCCTAGGCTAGCTTTGTCTTTACTTTCCCAGTGTCTATTTTCTGTTGGAATCAAGAAAAAAATAACTATTTTCCATTCTCAGTTTTATCCTTTTAATTTTATACAGTCTAATCTGTAAATAGTCACTTAGCCTCACTGGAATAACCAGGGCTGTCTCCTCATACTTTGCTTAGACTAATGGAGGAAAATGGACTGATGGAGCAGGAGATGCAATGGGAACCTGCTCCACCTACTCAAGTCCCTCCAAGGGCACTAACCCCAAGGGAACATAGCTGAAAGTCACACAGGCAGAGAGTGTGGCTCAGTGACAGAGCTCTGGCCTAATGAGAGGTCCTGGATACCAAAGTTCAAAGACTGTACAAACAACTTTTGTTAATAAAAACCATGAAAGATCCTTTCCAAAGCTAATGCAAGGATTCCTTCACAACTGAGGGCAGACAAACAGGCGCGAGTTAAGAGACTATATACGAGTCCTGCCATTTCCTGCTCTGATCTCCACAGCAGCGTGTGGCCCACGTACCAGTCTGTGGAGCACTCTTGGGCTTCCTTCCGCACATTTCCAGCACTAAGTCAGCTCCGACCTTCCCTTTCTTCAAACCATCCTCTCGCTATACAATATAACTTGCTTGTGAAAAAATGCCTTGCACAGTCATAAATTAGATTCTATAAATATTTATATTTTAATTTATTAGCTTTATTAAACTGACAAAATTATATCCATCATTGTACAAATGTCTTGAGATGCATCCACACCATGGAATAACAAAATCTAGCTAATTAATATATACTGTCAACACCTGGCAAGAATGCTTAACTCAGTGTTGTCAGGTACACACTAGTCGGTCACCAACTCAACAACAGTTCTGAAGGCCTGCACCCTTTCATCTCCACCCTCCCCCACCCCCAGCCCAGACGCTAGCACTTTCCTAGTATAGGTAAGCTTGATCTAGGGGTATCAGTCCAGATGGGAGTGAAACCATTTGGTGCCTGCCCTGATGTCGCTCAACCTAATAGCCCTCAGATGGCTAACATCCTGGTGACAATCTCATCCCGACTACTGACACAGTCTCTTTGGCTCAGTGCTCTGGTCAGCCCGTCAGAAGGATAGATAAGATTCAAGTTCTTTCAAAATATTGAAGCATTTATTTATTTTTTATTTTTTATACCACATCAGTTATTAAATGTAACAACTCAAGAAACAGAATCCTTATTCTATAAAGTTAGGTAAACATAACAGAATCTAACAAAATTTAGCAAAAAACAAAAAAAACCCAACCCCACAAATATAAAAGACAACTTCAAATGTACACACAGACTTATATACCCACAGATGAATAAAAAAAAAATCTTACTTGTCTAAGTTTTCTAATAAGGACTGGCATAAAACTGTCAAATACCCAGCTTCCACTGCATTATGAGACACATCCAAAACAAACAAGTAGACAGCAGGCTGAGGAGGCCGGAGCTGTGAGGAAAGGAAACGGTTCGTTAGCAGGCGCACTTCCTTAGGCTCCGGGTGTATTTACTGAGTGTCTGCACAAAACTACACAGTAGCTAATG
Organism: Rhynchomys soricoides; assembly: GCA_019843965.1. Lineage (NCBI taxonomy): Eukaryota > Metazoa > Chordata > Mammalia > Rodentia > Muridae > Rhynchomys > Rhynchomys soricoides. Next base: position 4,657,786 of record JADRCH010000052.1, on the reverse strand, counting down.
AGAACAGCATGGCCTTCTTCATTTCTCCTGTAAAGTTCATTTGAAATTAGAATGAGAGGCAGCTGTAATGGCTAAGTTTATTAAGTGGTTTTGGTTTGGTTTGGTTTATTTTTTTTAAAGGAATATTGACTAACATATCTTCTAAAGTAAAAACATGCCAGGTTATTGTTATGTAATGCTGACCTGTCTAAATATTTATTTGTTCCTAAAAAAATTTATAGTTTTAAAAGCAGTAAATGTTCTTGACCATTGACCCATCTCTCCAACTCCTGGGATTTTATTTTTTAAATTAACTTTTACTTTTTGCTTTGTTAGGAATTAAACCTAAGGTTTTGCACATCCTAGACAGATGTTACCAATGAACTACATCTCCAGCTTCTAATTTTAATTTAAAAATAAAAAATTTACTATTACTAAAAGATAAAACGCTGAGCCTAACAAGATGGTTCAGTGGTTACAGGCATATCCAGTTCCTGCAGAGAACTGCAGTTCAGTTCCCAGGTCAAGTCAAGGAGTTCCCAGATGCCACATGGATGGCACCTTCAGAAAATCCAGCAGCTTCTTCTGGTCTCAAATGCACATCTGCTCCCTGCCCCACAGACACTTAACTAAGAATTGAAGTTAAAATCTGACAATGTGCCATTGGCATTAGCTACTAGATTACCCGATGGTGGCTGACTCCCAAAACTTAAGGCTGAATGGAAAGAAGGCTCTTATGACGGCATATAGTACAGACGTTCACATTAAGTCCTCATCTGTTAGAGAAAATGGTGACACATACCAGAGTAAAAGGATGTGTGTCTCAGATTACAAGACTTCGTGTTTATAAATCAGTCTGGGGGGTGGTATATGTAAATGTGTGTGTGAGTATGTGTGAAAGTGAGTGTGTGTGTGTGAGTGTGTGTGTCATAGATTTGTCCTGCTCTATCAGTCTTTGCTTGAGTGATAGAAACAGTGTCTGACACTGAACCTGGGGCTAGGCTGCTGGCCAATAAGCCCCAATGATTTTCCTGTTTCCAACTCTCTCCCCTCATTACTAAGGATTACAAAGCTTGTCAGGTAGTGCCCAGCTTTTATGTGAGTACTGGGATCCGAATCCAGGTCGCATGCTTGTGCAGTGAGTACTCTTAGCCCTGAGCAAGCTCTCCAGTCTCTGGATTAGAATTTAGTATATTTCTAGGACAGGAAGGGGAAGAGGGTGAGGAGTGGGTGGACAGGATATTAAACATTTGTGTCGTACATGTACTTCTGTTAATAATATACAAGCTCAGATTATGTGTACAGGAAGGCTCATTGAAACGGAGTCACACAAAGTAAGAGCTTTCTTAAAAATGTCACCCCGGGGGCTGGAGATGGCTCAGCAGTTAAGAGCACTGACTGCTCTTCTAGAGGTCCTGAGTTCAACTCCCAGCAACCACATGGTGGCTCACAACCATCTGTAATGGGATCCAATGCCCTCTTCTGGTGTGTCTGAAGACAGCTGCAATGTACTCATATAAAATAAAATAAGTAAATAAATCTTTTTTTTTAAAAAAACTGTCACCCAAAGGTCATGAAATCGTACAGCAAAGGTGACACCTATTGCAGTGCACCTAGATGAAGATTTTAGGGATCCAGAGCTGAGGACATGTGCGTTCTAAAGCTCAGATGGCACAAGAAGACTTAGTGTCGTTGAGGTAGAAACTGACATGACAACTGCAGTTAAGTCATCTCAGGCTAAGTTAATCACCAAAACTACAAAAACGAACAAGTCAGCACCAAGAATCTGCCAAGCCTCAGTGAGTTGTTCCTGGCCACTCTCTTCACTTGCAGCTCCTCAAATGGCCAGCAACCGGAGTAAAAAATGACAGAGGGGGGAGGTTACTATTATTTTTACTAAAAATGAGAAAACAAACATGAGCATTATGTAACCTAAAGCCTATTTTTAAGTATTTTGTAAAACCTAGTTTTCTAAGTAGAAAAGACAACAGAATTTATGACTGAAGTTGAGACCTGAACACATGAGCCATCCATCTCGCTGTCTGTACTAGAGGAGCCATTAATAATGGTGATAACTGTAAGGCTATTGTTTTGAGCAAAAATATATACTAGTTTGTTTTCTGTTTGGGGGAACTTAACTGTAAATGGCTAAAGTATTTATATTCCAGTTCAGTAGGCAGTCACATTCAAGTGGCAACTAAGTATGGTTGCTGTTTGTTCATAAGCCATGGCTAATGTTTCTTAGCAATATAATGCATTCTTCTGGAAGACCAAATCAGATCTGGGAAAAGCTTTCTGTTTGTTACATACAAACTTTCATATTAATAATTAAAGATTTGGACGAGAACTTACTTAGAAGAACTGACTCACTGAACTGTGTCCCACAACCAACTCGAACACCGAATACTTACCATGTAGTCTGAGGAGGCGATGAACTCCACAGTGGAATTCTGAACTTCTGGCCGTTTATGAGGCTCTCCGTAAGACCGAGTCAGGGGGTTGTACAAAAACTCTTCTGGAACTAGAGAAGAATTACAAATCCAAGGCACATTCAGCAACACATTGGGAGTTGAACACTTTCATCACCAATATTTATGAAGTTTACTAAAAAAGAGAACCTTTAACACTCCACTTCACATTCGTCAAAGAAAAAAAATCTACCAAGAAGAACTCTTAATTCTGAACATCTATGCTCCAAATGCAAGGGCACCTCCATTCATAAAAGAAACTTTACTAAAGCTCAAAGCACAAATTGCACCTCACACAATAATAGTGGGAGACTTCAACACCCCACTCTCATCAATGGACAGATCTTGGAAACACAAACTAAACAGAGACACAGTGAAACTAACAAATGCTATGAACCAAGTGGAATTAACAGATATCTATAGAACATTTCACCCTAAATTAAAAGAATATACCTTCTTCTCAGCATCTCATGGTACCTTCTCCAAAACTGACCATATAATTGGTCACAAAACAAACCTCAACAGATATAACAGATATAAGAAGAATGAAATAATCCCACGCCTCCTATCAGATCACTACAGATTAAGGAAGGATGTCAAAAACAGACTCTGAAAGACCTCATCTTAGAACCTGAAACTCACCATCATTAACTCTATAGCACAGGTTGCATTTCCATCTTCGCTGATCAATAAAGGACACGAAAGGGTTGATGTACGTCCGACAGGACCGGCACCTCACAATGGTGTTTGAGGTTATCACTGGCAATTGCTGGAAGAGAAAGTAGAGACAGTGTTGCAGCACAAGACCCCAGGGCAACCAGGACACAAACAATCCTGCTCCACTACAAGACAATGGGTGTCTATTCAATCTAGTGACGTGGGTGCTCAGCAAGACGAGCAGCTATCACTTCCCACAAAGTAAAGCCACAGGTTATAAAAACAGTCAGAAGTTGACCAAATAGCCTGGTAAGCCAACAAAAGAGCATCAGGACTTCCCAGCCTGACTCAAGAAACAGTAAGGGAAGACACTCACGATGGAAGGAAGCCTTGCCCTCTGCTGCATGTCCACCCCTGGGACCAGGCAGAGGAGGCTGCTGCACGGCTGCCTGCTATCTCACAGCATCAGAGAACAGAAAGAAGCCAGTACCACAGAAAACACACTCCTACGCACAGTTTGGAAAAGAACTTTATAGTGAGTCAATTCAGAAAACATAAAACCCATTAAGATGTCATATACTATTCTATGCTCCTGAGCCCATCCGTTACCATTTTATATGCTTCATTTGGGATTAAAAAAAACAACAACAACACAAAATGTCTGTGTCATCGTAACAGCCATATATCACTTGTGAGGAACAAATGGAAAATAAAATTAACTGAAAATGAAAAAATTAAAGTACTCATAATTCTAGATCCCATAGGGTATCAGTTTTAATCCTCAGTGTACATATTCTAGAAGATATCACATGTGGAATCTGTACTTAAAGACTCTCAGCAGCAAGCACAGTCACATCTGCCTCTAATCCCAGCACTCAGGAGGCAGACTCAGGTGGGTTTATGTGCATTTATGACCAGTCTGGTCTACACAGTGAGACCCTGTCCCCCCAAAACAAAAGAAACACAGAAACAACAACAACAACAAAAAACTCTCAGCTATGCAGGGAAGAAATTAACTGTCTTAGTTTAATGATGAAGGCTGTAATAGTGTTTAAGTTACATAGAATTTACTGAATGACTAAATTCCCAGGACTAGTTATACATTATAATCATTTTCTATTCACTGATACTTTCCACCCAGCCCAACAGGCAAGTGTCCCACAGAAAAAGAATGTGACAGAAAAATGTAGCTTAAGTACAAATGCCTCTGGCTAAATTTTTTTCTGAACTTTAAATTTTTAATTTTCTTGGCTAAATAGGCTGCTTTGTCAGCTACTGCTAACATGACCTACATGGAAAGCCAAAAAGATGTGTAAGATTTTAGCAAAGTGGCTACTAACTCAAACACACTGTGCGGACTTAACTGCTTTCATTCAGTAGATGTGACATTTGTAGACTACCCCCACTGTCGCAAAGTTAATTTCAACCAGGTAACTTCCCGCTCTACCTGGACATAACTCTTGAAGTTTAAGCATTGTCCATGGTGGTGTAAAGTGAGGCCCAGACTTTCTTACAGAATGCCTCTACTAACTGAAACCATAGGGAAGTAACTGTACTCAGTGCCTCACAGAACCAGACTGATTCCACGTCCGTAAGGCGGCACACAGCTGTGGTTCACATCTGTTCCACTCGGGAGGAAACTCAGGCTGTGGCCACTGCACATTGGCACCCAACACAAAGCTGCTACTCGGAAGACAAGTGTTGACTCGAATCTTACAGAAACAGTAACTGTTAAGAGACAGGTATTAGGGAAAGGGGGATAGGATAGGAGGTTCCAAAGGGGAGACCTGGAAAGGGGAAGACATTTGAAATGTAAATAATGGGGGGGGGGAGGCATTACATTTATTTATTTTTATTCTGCATGTTCCATGGTACGTGGGAATGTGGGGGTGAGCTCGCCATAGCTCAGAGGTCAGAGGGTAACGTTTGGGAGTCGACTCTTTCCTTCTACCACGTGGGTCCTGGGGAATCAATCACCAACCCAGAAATGATTATTCCAACTCTCATAAAGACAAACATTCTTAGGAAACAAAATAATCTGGATACCTTACACATGTATCAGAACCTAAATACTTAAAATGAACTTTACCGTAAGGTCTCTGAAGGGATGCAACAGCAATCCTAAAGGAAGCTTAGCTTTATTCAGTAAAGCCTGTGTCTGTGGGATATTGGTCAAGGTGCATCGAAACGAACTGAAAAGACATAAACATACAGTACGTTAGCCACCATGATAACCGAACCCTCAAAGAGCTGAGTGACAGCTACTTAGGCAGGTTACTTCAGCTATTAGCAGGAAGGCAATTCCTCAACCAGGCATGTACAGGACAGCTATCAAAAGACCTAAATCAAGGACCCCACATTTCACTGTTGAAAAGTGCCACATATTCTAAATTTAACAGTAAGTTCACTGTACAGCATAAGCAGGAGCAACAGAAAACACCACTGACGGGTGCCGTGTTCTCCACGCTGTCTTCCGCTTACCTCATCTTCCTCTCTGACCTCACTCTCACCACAAGACTCATCCCAGCTGCTGCTTCTTCAGAAGCCCTGGCCCTAGCCCCACAATCTGAGTGGTGGCTTCTAGCTCTTCTACATTCCTGCTGTGCCGAACAGAACAGTAGGGACAGGGAGCTGCCCCTGCAGGCTGAACACACTTTGCTGCCTCACTAGGCTTTGCAGTGCAGAAGCTTGGACCATTTTCCCAGGGGTGCTGGATGGTAGTCTCTCACCAGTCTCCATACATACAAACATCTTGGACCATTTTCCCAGGGGCGCTGGATGGTAGTCTCTCACCAGTCTCGGTACATACAAACATCCTTCTTAACAGCATAAGTTCTACCATTCCAAGAGCTCTGGAGAGTGGTTTTGTGGACCGCCTTACTCATAACTCGGAAGGCATTCAGGGACTGTTTACTGACTCAAGGATGTACGTGCTATTATTACCACAGGCCCCAGTGTCTTTAATCCAAAAATATGAAACCACGTATCCTGTCTCCAAGTATCCAAAATGTTTTGGGTAAAGACAGGATACTCAGAAAGTTTCAGATGATGGATACTAACCAAAGAAGTCCATGAAAACAATCCAAAAGCCGGAAGCTCTTGCTTGGAGGCTTGAAGCATTTTAGAGAGCGAATACTCAGCCTGCATCCCTTACCTGCTGACATCACTGACACCTGAAGTGCCTAAGTCACATGTACCCAGAACCACAGGAGAATGTCTGGATCTGCCCTGACCTAAAGCCAGTACTAATTACTCTTCTTCATTTTAAAGAGACCTGCTTTTAAAAAAGCAACTAAACAAAAATATATACATCATTCCCTACCTATAAGATTTATGTATTCAGATGCCCAAGAAGACCTTTAACTGGAAATCATCCTGATTCAGCATTCCAAGCATACACAACTGTAGCCAGTCTCTTAATATCTCATACACATGCACACACTATATTCACCTCCTAGGAGATGTGTAACCATTCATTAATGCAAGGCCAATATCAACCCAACAGCTTAGAACTGGGACAGGCAGCTACTGTTAGCCTGCGATCTTTGGTGTGCTGTGCTTTTATGGAAATCACCGTAGCACTGCCTTCAAAAATCATGGGTCAGTGGTGGTAGGAGAAGGAAACCTATGTTTAATTCTATGTAACATTCTGGCTGAGAAGGAGGACCTCCCCTTCCTTCAACTACCAAAAGGCGGAACGCCTTAGGAAAAGGAGAACACTGGCTCTAAGGATGACGGATTTCTCGTGTGGAAGAAGACATCTGAGGTCTACTCTGTGCAGAGAAGAAACTGGAGGACAGGAGTACGCCCTATAAAGCGTGGACTGGAGGAACCGAGAGTGCACAGTGAAGGTCTGGGAGGCCCAGGGCGGTAAGTACAGAGCCCACGAACAAAGGCACACTAAGGCCTGGGGACACCAACGCCAAGGCACACCAGGCATGACGACACCGGCTACACCTCTCCAGGATGTTCTTAGCAAATAAACTGGGGCTTCTCTATGGATTGAGAAAAGAAAATTCAGAGAAAAACTATTTATCTAAACCTATTCTTGGGATTTCATTAGTGAAATTTACATCATTTTCAAGAAAGGCCAAAATTTACTTAAAGAGTATCAGTGGTTTAGGGAGATGTCTCAGAGCTTGCTATGCAAGTTTGAGGAGCTGAGTTCAAATCCTCAGTAGCCGTGTAAAAGAGCAGGAGTGGCCACGTGTGCCTGCTGTGGGAAGTGGAGGCAGGGGGATTGCTAAGGTGTGCTGACTGCCAGCTTAGCTCTAGGTTCAGTGAATGGGTGTCTCCAAGGAATACAGCAGAGTGATAGAGCAGGATGCCTGATGTGTCTGTGGTACCACCACCACCAACACATAGACAGTGCACCATATACACACACACCATCACCCCAACACACAGTCAACCAGAGGAAAACTTACATGTACTTCATACAAACCCAAACAGAAAAACCCATATGAACAGACTTCCAATCAAGGGACCAACACCACACTGCCTGATTACTGTTTTCGTCCGAGCTCTCTCACTGTAAATCAAGAGTACCTACTCTGGACTGCAGTTTAACTTGTTGAGTTCTGCACTCAAGTTAGGAACAGGAGCCCAAATAGGAGTTGCAGGTAAGATATTCTTCTCCTGAGTGAGGTTGACAGGTCTTAGGCTTTCTGGCTGTGGAGAGCTCTGCAGGCTTAGTCCTCCTAGACCTGAGGACAGCTGGTTTACACCTGGGTAATGCTGAGAGAGAAATTCAAGGCAAAAGGAAAAATGTTTACAAATATGAAAACAGTTTCTGAATCCTAGATTTTAATGCAAAGGAAACTCAAGATATTGAGAAAATGTATATCAGGTTTTAAGAGTCGTATCTTAACAAAACAGTTAATTTAAAGTAGAATTAAACATTTCAAAGCCAAACCGATTTTATTCATGTCACACTGTTCAACATAAAAAAAAATAGAGTTTAACAGGGATGCTAAACAATGAAACAATTCAAGTTCTATCAATTTTCAGGATAAGCTGATAGCTTAGAGCAGTGATTTTCAACTTTCCTAAGGTCATGACCCTTTGGTACAGTTCCTCATGTTGTGGTGACCACAACCATAGATTTTTTTTGTTGCTACTTCATAACTGAAATTTTGCTACTGTTATGAACCATAATGCAAATATCTGATATATAACTCTGTGAAAGGGTTGTTCAGCCCTCAATGGGTTGCAGCCCACAGGCTGAGAACCACCACCTCAGGATGCGCATGTGTCTAGAGTCCTCTGTTTCTTTCTGCTCCCTGTGTGTTGCTCGCAGAATGACTATGAATTCACAGCTTTTTAGTAACTCAAAATGATTTAATGAATCAGTCATATTTTCAACGCCCCCCAGCTTTGAGTTGACAAGGCAGTGTCTACATTTGTACTTCCTTCTAGGCTGTTTGCATGACTAGTGGTAATCTGGGAGTCTCCCGCAAAATGCGAAACATTTCATCTACGCAACAAAACTACTCAAGAGAGAGAGCAATCCTGAAAGGTTAAGAAACCAAGCCCAAGTTCTAGTACCTTGAAAAATACTGTTCTAACTAATTTTACTGACACTGTGGTACATATTTAAGGACAAAAATTATGACAAGACAAATCTTTTATTTTAATATATGATTCATACAGATTCATTCTGTATTTCTCATCACTTTTGTAAACTTAAATTTAAATTTCATTTTGTGTATAAATGTTTGGTTTGCATGTATGTCTATACACCACTTGTGTGCTTGGTGCCCTCAGAGACCAGAAGAGGGCATTAGATTCCCCGGATCTGGAGTTATGTGCCACCATGTAAGTGCTGAGAATCGAACCCAGGTCCTCTTAAGAGCAGCCAGTGCTTATAACTACTAAACTGCCTCTCCAGCACCAACCAAATTATTAAATATTACATTTAATAATTTTACACTCATAATAAAAGTTGATATTATTTTGAAATTATTTAAATATATTAGGTGTATATTTAAGTATATTAAGTATAGCCTATATTCTATTCTGTAAGCTACAAGTGATAGATTCATTCAATTATGAGCCAAAAATTGTATTATTTTGATAGGAAAATGTTATAAAAATATTCAGGGCTATCTCATTTCATTCTTTACCTGTAGTCAACATTTTAAATTAGTTTTCCATTTAGTTCTTTTGTTGTTATTTATAATATAAACTTGGACATACACGTGACTCTAACCACAAACTTTTTAACAAACAAAGGACAAAGAAAGAAAGAATACACTTTGTGTCTGTATATAGTTGTCATCCACATTCCTTAGTACAGGGACCAAGGCTCACTATATGGATGCACTAATTCTAACTAATACAGATAGAAGGATAACCTCAGGAAAATCACTAGTTTACCACCCACCCAGGTAATGGACATCTGGAATAGAAGATATATAGATATCACCAAATGGTAAAACCCACTAGGTAAAAACCTAATGAGGACAGTTCAAATGACCAGGAGGTCACCAGGTAAAGCATTAGACAATCCTCACAGCTCTGCAAGTGAGACAGAGAGTAGGTGACATCAAGTGTCCTAGGTTATGATGTCAAGAGTGTCATCAGGCCTAGGTAAAGAAATAAGACTTCAGCTGTACTAACAATCATGAATCTATGATTGTTAGTTATATATTGTTGATATAGAAATACTAAATCAAAGATAACATGAATATATGATTACCATAATCACGAACCCATGATTCCTGTATGAATATGATCAGGCTCCTGGAGCACAGGAAATGGAGCAGAGGAAGCAGCAAATGGCACGGCAGCAAAACAAAGCAATGAGCAATGTAGGTCACTCTACGGGGCTGCCGCCTTAGCCTCCATCAGATCGAAGGGATCAATTCTCACGGTAAAGTTTGTTTCAAATTAAAATGATTAAAAAAAAAACCAAACCATAGTAGCAGTTATTATTTGGCTAATAGTTTGAACAACCAACTATAAAAGGGCATTTCCAAAATAACTGGGGAAATCTGTATATGCTCTGAACTGTAATAGCATTTAGAAATGATTATCCTTTTGTTAGCTATCCAAGGAAGGTCTTTCTCCAAAATTCTCTGCAATAAAGGGTGGCAGGGGAACAAGACCATAAGGTGCTTTCCTGAGGGTTGACAAGCTGGGCCTTTCTCACCATGTAACGAAGGCCATTGCCAGTCATTACAAAGAAAGTCTTTAGATTCCATAGCTGAGCCGCTGGATCACACAATGTGTGACACTGAAAAGGACTCCAGTTGTATTACGGAAAGCTCCTTAGAGCTACAGCGTGTGTTCCAAGGCCAGCAAGTTACGGAAGGCTCCTTAGAGCTACAGCGTGTGTTCCAGGGCCAGCAAGTTATGGAAAGCTCCTTAGAGCTACAGCGTGTATTCCAGGGCCAGCAAGTTACGGAAAGCTCCTTAGAGCTACAGCGTGTGTTCCAGGGCCAGCAAGTTATGGAAGGCTCCTTAGAGCTACAGCGTGTGTTCTAGGGCCAGCATGGCTCAGCGGGGATGAACGAACCTGTGCAAGCCCAGTGATGCAAACCAAGTGACTGAGTTTAATCCTAGGACCCATGAACAGGTGGAAGGAAAGAGCCGGCTCCATAAAGTTGTCCTCTGACCTCTACACGTGCACATACACATTAACACTTATTACATATATGTAATAAGTGTATATACATGTAAACAGAGTTTCTATCTACCTACCTATCTATCATTTCACTCACTTCCCTGCTTTATTTTTCACTCAATAAATAAAAATGAGAACTATTTAGCATTCTAAAAACAACTAAACTGAAACGTTCTCAGAGACAGCTCAAGAGAATCTTAGGAAATGACCCCTACTCCCACCCTAGGCTCATGCATTTGAACCACGGGTCTCCAGTCGGTGGCACTGTTGAGGAGTTTACAGAACTTTGAAGGGCCATGAAGCCTTGCTGTAGGACCATGTCATGTGGAGCTGCCTTGAGAAGATGTCACCTCTCCTCACTTGCAGTTTGCTCTTTTGGTTTCCCGTGTCCTGAAATGTGATCAGACAGCGCTGTGCTCTGGCCCCTCACGGCACGGCTTCCTCACCATTCTAACTGCCCTCAGGAGTCATAAGCCCAAGTAAACTCTTCCAGAAGTCACTTTGGTCACAGCATCTCAACGCAACAACAGAAAAATAACTAACACAGCTAATGAACACACAAACTAGAGAGCACTTCTGTTCATCAAGATTCTCACAGGGTTATTTTTGTATTAGACTCCAATCAGCTTAGCAATATAAAAAATTTCAAAGCTATCATTATTATAGGCTGTAGAAGTGGCTCAATGATCTCGAGCACTGGCTCTTCCAGAGGACCCAAGTTCACTTCCCAGGACTCACGCCGGGAAGCTCACTACTGCCTATAGCTCCAGCTCAGGTAACCCGGCGCCCTCTCCTGGGCTCTGTAGTTACCTGCACATACATGGCAAACACACAAACACACATATAAACTTAAGTTTTAAATTACCATTTAATTTCCTGATTAGAAACATCTGGATAAAAACTGCAAAACCCTAAAGAAAATCTCAGCTACTCATCTGTCATCCAGATTCCACCTCCTTAAACTCAGATTGTCAGAGATGGGCTCCAACTGACACAGCTCTTATCAACTTACCAGATATGACTGAATACACACCTGAGGAGGAGAGCCAGAATAGGCTGGGCTGCTGGGATGTGCTGCGGGGGTGGGGGGTGGAGCTGCATTCTGATAGGCAGGCTGCAGAATGGGGTAGCCATAGCCAAAAGGCTTTGCTACCTTTGCTGGCTGAGCAGCAGGGGGAGTGGGAGCTGCAGACAGAGCCTGGGCGAGGGTGGAGTTAGGTTCCGGGGCACGATCAGGAACAGGGCTGCTTGCTGAAGAAGAATGCATATCTACAAAGAAAAAATTAGGTGTTCACAACCCAAAATCCAGTTGGTAAGCAATAACCTTCGGCATTCTTTTCTTTTCAAAATGTTTTACTGTGACAAATGCAGAACACATATCAACTAGAAAGATCACCCGACTTTAATAACTATCAAGATTCTGTCAGTCTTATTTTATGTACTGCTCTGTCTACGGATAATTAAAACAACAAATGCCTCAGATGGAACTTCGAACACTACCATACACAGCTAATACAGTAGTGTAAATTTTTGTTTTTTAATTCTCCTAGGAGGACTGGGCTAAGAAGCAGAAAATGAAACAAGGGAATTAAGATTAAAAATGAGTTCTTCCTAAACTGTCCTTATCTGACCTTAATGTAAAATGACCATGAAAGTAGTGACATACTCCCATAATACCTTAGAAATATGTATTATCTGCATAGGTAAATTGTGAGTAGAATACAGTGTCCTAAACTTCTAGAACAACATCTGGCATCAATAAGTGACTAAGAAAATTTAGTGACTGGATGCTCTTCATTTTTATTTAAATATAAAAGCAAAAATTCCAGTAAAACTGGAAAAAATGGAAAACTTGGCAGCATATGTGTGTGTTACCAAAGTAAGATTTTGGTATATTGACTTGGTCTTACTTTAAATTAATCGTTAAGTTGTAATCACTTGATCTTTTTTTGCATTAAAAATGGTATTTCTTACCAGCTAAGAAATGCAAAAACATGTACTGAAAAGTCCATGACTTAACTAAAATTTATCGTTTAAAAGTCTGCCACCACCTTGTGACACAGACACACACACAGAGACAGACAGACACAGACAGAAACACACACACACACACACACACACACACACACACACACAGCCATGGGCTGTCTCACAAACTGCCAGACTTCTCATGAGAACAAGCGCCGCAGTGAAGCCCTAACCTTTACACTTCCTGTTCTTCCTGGTGTTACAAAGACAGCTAGAAGGATCTCTTTAATGGCAACAGGATCCACATGAGATTTATCAATGGAATTTTAAAAACAAAGATCTAACTAAATCTCTCCTTCTTTTAGAAAAGACAACATTCCTATGTTCCTAAAGCCCTAAGTATAAGACACACAGTAGGTCGACCTTCAATTCGTTTATTATTACTGCTACAGGTGCTTACATAGTTTCTTAATTTTACTGAAGAAATAAATAGCTGCCCAAGGTCACTGACTACAGTCAAAGCATAAGACTGATTAAAATTTGTAGTTGAATGAATACAGATAAACCAAACCAATGTCTGACACTCAGGCTCTTAACTACATGTATGTAACTGAAGTGACAGTTTACTTCATGTTAGTCTGGAGCTTGAGAAAGAACACTGAGCTGCAGTCGCCACTTTCAATGTGAGAGGCAACTCTTAGACACAATTTGGTAATGGCAATTATGACTGAAATAGTTCCTAAACTCTAAACACACACACACACACACACACACACACACATACCCTAGGATAAAAAATGCCCGACCACAAAAGACTAAGGCTTCCAAACTTTGTTTAAATGTAAGAAGGAGCTGTTCACTAGGAGGAGGACATTTTTCTACGGATTCATGGTGTCATGACAGTGAACAGTGTGTTAGGTACACAATAGTACAGCTTCAGCTAAATTTCATCCTAGTGAAAGTGATATTATTAAAGTGATGAGGGACCAGGACAAAGTCATCTGCACTGTCAATCTGAACACTGAAGTCATGAGGGGAAGGTGTGTGCCACTGTGTGTGTGACAGGAGACAGCAGCATCAGAAGACTGCAGTGTAAATGCCTACTACAATGAAATGACCACTGAGCACAACAGTTGATTTTCGGTTAATACCATCCACTGCCTCTCTGTTCTCCTCATGGAGGGAGGTTCTTTCCAGATATAATTAAGAATGGCGGTGTTAGAGCACTGGCTCTTACAGAGAAAATGGGTTCAATTCCAGAGGCGTACAACCCTCTGCACCTCCAGTTCCAGGAAATACACCCCTCTATTCTGATTAGGAATGCAGCATACAAATATATGCAGACAAAACTTTCTTATACATTTAGAATAAAATATTAGAAAAATAGCAATGTCTCTAAGACCTACCCCCTGGGTCTACTTGGCTTTTACCAAGTGGAGGCACTAGGAGTCACAAGCGAAGTAAGGAATCAAATACATACTCAGGGGTTAGCTGCAAGGCACTCAAGGACCCATGTAGATCAACAGAAATAGCACAATTTAAGGAGCTGTCTTTTAAAAGAAAAGAATACCCTGTTCACTATCAAATGGTTTTTAGAAAGAGAAAAAACAAAACAAAACAAAACAAAACAAAAAAACCAACAAATTTCTTCAGATCACCAGAAACAACGTGAATGGATGTTATATTACTGTATTACAGCTGAGAAATGCCAGGAAAATGTCCCACTTTTTTGTTAAAAATGCAGTCTGCTTTTGATATGCATTCAGTTGCCTTTAACGCGAGGCAGCCAGTAATGTAAATGAACAGTGCACAGGCTCTAAACAGGTTACCTGGGTAGCTGCCTCCTTCCAAGGCATCATAACTGTTGGGCAAGGGCGAAGCACTGCTTGTGGTAGAAGAGCTGTCAACACCTAAAAGGAAACCAAACACGGGCTAAGTTCAAAGTGACAGCACACCTCACAGCAAGAGCTGCCACCATGAATAAAGTTGGTGTTGCTGAACTAAAGACATCCCCAACTCTGGTACCAAATTAAAATGACTAATGTATTTGAGAGCAGTCTCTCACACACAATGACTGATGTTTTAAAAGATAGACAGACAGACACAGAGAAACACACACAGAAACAGAAATACAGATGATACACATACACACACACACACACACACATACACACACACACACGCACACACACACAGACTATATTAATGTCTCAGCAGGTAAAAGCACTTGCCATGACAATCAGACCACTTGATCTCAAGAACAAGAGAAAACTAACTCTGGAAACTTATACTGACCTCAACATACTGGCATATACCCACTCTGACATATATACAAATTTAATTAAAAAAAAATATTTTAAAAGAATAACAAATAACAGTGGGGAGACTACATAGCTGATGGGTAGAATAAAATTCAGTTATACATCAACTTCAAGAATAAACATCAAACTATAAAAACAAGCAAATAAAAATGTAGGGTCAGCAGCTACTTTAATGGAACCACACCTGAAATAGAGCTGTTTCACACATGAAAGACTCTGGGGCTAGAGAGATGGCCTAACAGATCTCAGAGAGGACCCGGGTTGGATTCCCAGCACCCACGTGATGGCTCCTAATTAGCTGTAACTCCAGTTCAGGGGATCTGAGGTCCTCTTTTGAACTCTATAAGCACACACAGACACATGGCACACGCATATATACATGAAAGTAAAACAGACACATAAAAAAATACACTAAAATAATTAAAACAAGAAGACTTTATGGCTTGAGTTTCTTCCAGCATAACATGAAAGGACTTTTGTATCTTCACTTATCCATGTACAGAATAGAGATTAAACAACACTTGCCATATTGTCTAAGAGAATATAAATGGAAGCCATGCTCATAGACATAAACATCAGACATGAGAACTTACGGTTTGTGACCATTCAAACCGGTTAGATTAAGAAAAGCTGAGAGGTGCTAGGACACATGGGAGAATAGAACATAAGAGACAGTTCCTTCATTCATTCACTCAACAAATACTTCATTGGGAAGCTCAGGTAAATACACTGCAGTTTACACAGATAAACACAGTAGAAAATGCACATGGCCCCAATCTTGAGACCAAAGTGACAAAACTCTGATAGAGCATTTCCCCTGGCTCTTAACTGACAAACAACCAGGATTTTAGTTTTTCCTTTTTTAAAAATAAGTGTTTGTTTTACCTTTTCATCAAGGATAGTCACATGTTAAGCACACCTTGCCACACCTCGCCACACCTCTCCCCATCCCCTGGCTCCCTTTGTTCAGACAATATTATTTTGACCTTCATGTCGTTTATATGTGTATGAGTTTGTAACACTCTATGAATCATGGATGGGAGAAGACATACACATTTGTCTTTCTAGGACTAGTTTAACTCACGTGACCTGATCATCTCCAGTTATGTTAATTTTCTCTGCAAACAACCATTCTTTATGGCTGGAAAAAGCCTCTCCATGTACATAAAAATCATTTTTTTATTTACCTAATTCCTATGCTGTTGGATATCTTAACTTGATTTTTAAAAGCTCTGATGTAAAAAGAATGGACATGTATAATTATCTCTGTCTGAACAGCTTTCAGACAACCTTAAGAATAACTGTATCAAGTAGGAGCACGACTGACAGTTATTTATTTATAAAGGGATGCTTCATTCTCAGCCAAGAATATGATTTCAAGGCAGAAGGCCACAGGCACAGAGTATGTCCTTTACCTTCTGTATAACAGTGGTCAGTGACCACCCACTAAAAACACATGGCTAACTACATGGCTCAGGAGGGAGAGCCCCCTGCCATCAAGTCTGACCACGTGGCCACATGCAGTGCTAACTGTATTTACTAAGCCTCCTCTGTGGTGACAAACAGAGAACTATGCATACATATGCCACTTCCAGCTTTACCGGAAAGTAATAGCTTTTCCGTTTGTCTTCATATCGAACTCTAACGCTGGTGCACAGGGTCCAAGTCTCAGGGTGGGCACAGTGGCACCCCTATAAAACTGGTACTTAGGAGGCTCGATGCCGAACTTGAGCTTGGGCTACTTAGTGGGATCCTGTCACCAAAGCATAACAAAAAGTATCATAGTACTAGCATTTTAAAGAGTATGCGGAAGCAGGTGTGAGAGTGTATGCTGTAATTCTAGCAGCCAGGAAGCTGAGGCAGAAGGATCGTCATTTGTGAAACTAGTCTAAGCTACATAGCAAGACCCCATAACAAAACAAACGGCAAACAAACAAAAACACATAAACTCAAATAATTACCAACAGGTAATCGCTACACAAAATGTACTGTATCTATAATAATGGATTACCATTCTGTCAAAAGGAATGAAGTATTCATAGTTGCTACAAGGTAAACAAATCTTGAAAACATGCTAAAGAAAAAAGGTCAAAAAGAGCACATATAATGTACTGCACACAGTTCTATTTCAATGAGTCTCTAGAAAAAGCAAGTCTACAGAGTCAGAGGGTACACTGGTGGCCACTGAGGGCTGAGGGGAGAGTAAAAGGAAGAGACATGGTTCAATGGGTACAGGCTCATGGCTCCTTTGGTGTGAGAAAAATGTTTAGCAACCTACTTTAGCACATCACAAAGCTAGCCAGCACCAGAAGAGAGGTGCAGCTGCACAGCGCAGGAGGGTACTATAAAATGCACTATGGCCTAAGTGTTTGTTAAAACCACACAATGGAGAACACGGAACCCTCCATTACACTGGGTACATGAAAGGCAGTGAACACAAAGGATGCTCAGCATCACCAGCTACTGGGACAACAGAAGTCAAAACAGGGACACAGTACCATCTTCACATCCAAGAAAGCTAACCCAAGAAGACATGTAAAGCATCTTTTGGGTAAGAATGCAGAAAAACTGGAAACCTCATGAAATTGTAAAATAGTATAGCCACTTTAGAAAACAGTGTGACAGTTTCTAAAAACACAGTTACTATATGACTAAGAAATGTCATAAGATAAAGAAAGCAAACCACACAAAACCTCACTGACAAGCATTCACAGGAGCATTACTTATCAAGGCCAAAAGACGGAAACAACCAAAGTCCACCAGCTGGGGAATAGGTAAATAAAAAGTGACGTACAAAATGGACCAGCTCTTGAACAGAGAAAAGGGAGAGAGCGCTGCTGTGGGGACACCATGGATGCGCCTCACACACTGTGCTCACAGGAAGAAGCCAGTCCCAGAATAAATAAACACAACCCAGCAACAGATCAGCAGGGGCTTGAGCTGAGTTGCTGAGAAAAGAAGAATGGGAAGTGATTCCTAAAAGATAGGGAGGTTCTCTTTTGAGGAGATCAGAATGTTCTGGAATACTGGTGGGTAATAAAGTGAGAAGCCAGTAAAACTTGCCGAGCAGTAATTTAAGTAAGTTAATTTTATGATATGTGAGTTATACCTCCATAAGACGACTATAAAGTGCTATGGTAAGGCAAAAGGCAGACAAACCTCTATGAGTTCAAGGTCAGGCAAGGCTACATGATGAGACCCTATCTCAAAACAAACACCACCACCAATTGCCGATACCAATCACAACTGTACTAAACACACATACATGCAAACACATATGAAGCCAGTATGTTGACATTGTGAACACATAGAGAAATCTCCAGAATTCATTACAATCCTAGAGGAATAACATCTAAAGAACCTTCACACTGTAACACTGTATGTAACCCTTCCTACTTCAGCTGACGCTTGCCTTGCACCCTCGTTTCTCACACTGCTGTTCCCCTCACCTTACGATGTAGTTACACTGAACACCTACTAACCAAGACCCTCCTTTACCCGTGTTCATGACCAGCACACTGCAGTCTGAGTTCCTTTTTCCACTTAAGAAATCTTCTCTTATGACAATAGAAAAGCATTTCCTTTCCAAGTAAGGCACTGTTTAAATCCTAAATCATTACCTTTTCAAGTTGGATTAGAATTACAAATGCTGTTTCCCTATTAAGTATTTCTGGAAGCCACTGTATTACTCCTTAAAATAAAAATACAGACTTAAAAAATCTTATCTAAAACACATGGAACCAGTTTTTAAATTTTTCTCTCAGATTCTGGAGTGTGTGTGTGTGTGTGTGAGAGAGAGAGAGAGAGAGAGAGAGTGTGTGTGTGTGTGTATGTGTACACATATACACATATGAATGAGATGAGATATTGGGCTGGAGAGATGGCTCAGCGGTTAAGATTACTGACTGCTCTTCCAGAGGTCCTGAGTTGAAATCCCAGCAAGCACACGGTGACTCACAACCATCTGTGATGGGATCTGATGCCCTCTTCTGGTGTGTCTGAAGACAGCCACAATGTACTCACATACATAAAATATATAAAATCTTTTAAAAAACTTAAAAAAAAAATAAATTTTTTTTTTAAAAAGATGAGGTATCTTTAAATGAATCTAAAGCTAAACATAGATTAACATATATTTCACATGTACCTTAAACATGGGCCCAATAGTAATTCTAGTGTTTCTAGTACATCTAGGATTAACTATGTATGACCTATCATGAGAAATGTAGAATTGTCCACCTGAGTCATATCGGCACTGAAAACATCTGGCTTTTGTATTATTTCACATTTCAGATTAAGGAAACTCTATCTGTCCCTTTCCAATGTGAAAGCTTACTTTACATAAACAACCAGCTTTGATGATTATCTTCTCCCCCTATAGATCTCAGGTAGCTCTAGGTTCCTCAGTCCTGTTACAACCCTAGCATGAGACTAAGAGCAATGAGGCCAGGTGGGGGATGCCTACGAATGGAGTGCTTGAGAAGAACCTCCCCTGTCTATATTGGCTCTATGTTCCAGCTTTTGAAGCTTTGAGAAAAACCAAAGGAGAAAAACGTAGGAGCTAGAATCTTAGGAAGCAAAGGAAAGAAGATGTAAAAATGAACCATCCACCTGGACTACACAGGGAAACCTTAGCTCAAGAGGAAATAAAAAATAGCACAGACTCTCGGAAGCTGAAAAACTATGAAAACACAGAAACCTTGAAGAAAAGGCCTACGTTGTTCTCTAGGGGTCAACAAAGACCAAGAATATTTACTAGTATTCCTCAATTCTAAGAAACTGGGTAAAGTGAAGCTTTGCTTCTACATAACTTAAATAAAATATGCAGAAAAATGAAAGGCGGATTTCAGGTCCACCACCTACTGGTTGAGAGAAGAAACAGATACCTGGTACCTCTGAGCTGTTCCTTATTAGTAGCAGCAGGTTTCACAGTAACACCCACCATGGGACTGGCAGGGCTCGTCCAGTGTAGCAGACACACAGGAAATAACACCCACCACGGGACGCGCAGGGCTCGTCCAGTGTAGCAGACACACAGGAAATACACACTGTGAGACTCAAGGGATGTTCTTCACTTTCTCTGGTCTATCTCCCCATGCCTAAGCAGTGCTATATTTACAAGGGATGAAGAGAGACATCAGAGCCTAACTGAAGGCATTGCCAATAGCCAAATCAATGGGTTTTCATAAACGTAAGTCCGACTCATCAAATCTAGGACCCTGAGAGTTTGAAGATATTGACGAACACTAAAGCAATGGGTGACGACAGCTGAATAAAGAACACAGCATTTCGGACTGGAGAGCTAGCTCAGCCAGTAGAGTACTCGCTGAGCAATGAGGACCAGAGTTAAGCTCTCAGCACCTACATAAAGTGAAAGGTAAATTACAGTCTACATGGAATGCCATCCCTTACATGCCTACACTTCCAGCTCCAAGAAACCCAAAGCACTCTCCTGACCTCTGCTTGTGCACAGATCCATGCCTCAGCACATGCGCACATACATAAGAATGAAAAACCAAAAACCAGTGTATTTGCACATCTAAAAAAACCTCTACAAAGTACTCATTAGCTTCAACAGGACAAAGCAATGGGTTTACAGTGTCAGCTTGGCAGATACCACCTTTAGAATGTTAACGTCATCAATATGTGAACATACATCACCAAGGGCATCGCAAATACAATGTTGCTTTAAAATCCTGTCAGAGCTGTGTCCTGTAACCCAAGTGTGGTTGTGAACATGCGTCATTACAGCAGTTGGAGGGTGGAGGCAAGAGAGTTCAAGGCTAGCCTTGGCTATACAGAGAATATGAGACCAGCATGAGCTACATGATACTCTCAGTCTCAATAAAACAAAAGAGCATCAATGAAAAGGAAAAAACTGTCTGCTCTGATGCTCATTATCAGGAAACACTTTATAAAATAATTGGCCTGTGTGAATGAAGTTCCCAGAAGCAAGCCATACCCGTGTTAAACAATTCTATAAGACTGACAGGTTTTACAAAGCTGGGATGCTACAGGCTGAAATCCAAAACCATCTTGACTAGCTAGAGTTCCGTTACTAGCCATTTATTTCCCACCTCCCACCTCTGTGTGTGACCTAACATCCTAGTGACAGGTAAATCCTTCTGGAATGTACAGAAACTCAGCCTCTGCCAATGCGACAAGAACGTCAATCAGATGGCACCTGAACCCCACAGTAAAGGTTCCCTCCCACTGGGCTGTGTAACTCTTCTACCTGATGTTTCCGCCAGTAGATTTGAAAAGCACCTCAATTCTGACTGCCTTTGTTCTGCTACTATCAAACTTCTTGAAACCATTGTGTTCCTAGGTCAGTCACTCACATTCAGCTTTGAATAAACTCTCTTATTCCCTTTGAACTGAGAGCTTTGTTTCTGTTGTTTTGCATCAACAGAAGTACTGCAGATATGACCAACTAAGTTCAATGAACTATTATGGACTGTATCCAGGGCCATGAAGACAACTATAAAAAGTGAAATTGGGACAGTTACTAAGAACTGACCACAGACTACAGACATCAGAGGTTACCCACCAATGTCCAACCTCCTGTGACTGTCTTACCTGTGTGACTAGGCAACACACATGCAAGCAGTATTTGGGAGTAAAGTTCATGCCTGAGATTTGACTTTCAGACAACAAAGGGGGAAATATATAAAGAATTATATATTTATTATATATAAGTTTATCTGGACAAAACATATATGGGAATACCTTTTAGACCTTAAAAATCTGAAATCAAGTTAAAATAAAAAAAATTTAAAACATTTCTGAAAAATAACAGATATTTTTATATATTGAGTAAAGAAAATTCCTTCCTACCTGGCATTTCTTATTTTGATCCCCCTCAAATCATGTATAAAGATTTGAATATTTTAAACAATACACACAAAACAGCAGGTTTTGGTTGGACAAACTATAGCAAATCCTTCCACCAATAATAACTAAGTAGAAAGAGAACGTGGTCACATCAAGCCACTTGACAGTGCATCCTCACCCCTGTTAGGTGTTACTATCAGTGGAGGGTGAACGGTTTAATTTTTAATAGTACTCTACCTATCAAAGCACAGAAACAGAATTGAGCAGGTTGTCACTACACAACTATATGTACTTCTTTAGTGAATGATATGAACTATTTCACAAGCAGGAAAATACTGACGTGTTACTTCTAAGCACATGCTGAGAGGGCCCAAGGACCCAGACCCTACAGGACAATCTTACTTCTCTATCACATTAAAAACGTCCTTATAGCTCATTTTGATTAGTCTGAAGGAACATGCAAAGCCGAAAACATTATTCCTAAGGGGTGCTACAGCAACCTGCCAGGAGCTTCAGTCAGGTCTCCTTTGCACACAGCTTGGCAAGACAGGCATGTCTAAAAGAAGAAAACATTCAACCATCATCAAAGACATGATTAAGTCAAGTGAGCCAAGCTCTATAACCCACACTGAGGTGTTCATCATGCTCAATCTTCAGACATTTTCTAAAGGCTGAGACTGTAAAATAAAGACAGTTTGAACAAGCGAAGATGGAAACTATGTGAAGCTAAAGCAGACCTGCTTCCTCATCCTCATCCTCCTCTTCCTCATCATCGGAAGCTGATGACAAGGGAGTTGGTGTGGAGCTAGCTTGATTATTAACATAGTCACCATACTGCATGCCTGTAAAGTGGAAAGCACAAACACAAGAGTCAAACCAACAGGAAAGGCAAGGAAATAAATCTCGACATTACATTAAAAGTGAGAGATCTCTGACATTCCAAAGGACATCCCAGCATGCATATTAATATCAGCAGATTATTATCAAAACTGGAACCATTAGAAAAATCTATGCAAAGCAGTTTAGTAAAAGCAATTTTAACTTGAACTAACTGATTTAAGCATGAAAAAAGTACCACATGTTTCACTGACTGTAGAACCAACAGCGGTGTTCCCAGAAACTCTTTCTGAGCTCTATAAACATTTACCTCCTCCAGCCTTGAGACAGTCGCAGTTCATTTCCTTTGAGAACATGCTTTCCTGGAAGGCCCGATCATTTCTAGTGAACTAAATTTGTACAGCTGTACGCTAAACACATTCCCTTTGTATGCTAACACCACCTTGACGGTAACAGAATTAACAAACTATATTGAGCTCAGTTCTCTGCTTACTGGGGACACACACCATGGCCTTAAGTGTGACCATAACAGAAGTGCTTTTCATTTCCTGAGATGCCGAGTGTCTCCCTAGAGCTTACATATGGATGTGAAGTAAGTTCACTGGAAGGTAAACTGTGAGAACCTGGTGCTGCTCCCTGCTCCCCTCATCAACAGTTACTACCTCGTATTATCTAATCTGGTAAAATCAAAATGTGAAAAATAACATCTGTAAAATTTTAAGGGAAAATACAACTAACTTAAAAATGACAACATTTTATAAACAGTAGTAAACACTTGCTTAGAAGTACAATCTCACAGCTCTATTTTGAAAAAAGAAAACTCCAGAAACAGCCGGGCTTTCCAAGATCACTCAGTACAGCTGGCAACACTCAAGCGTCACCATCACAGGCTCTGCCACCTCCTGTGCTCTTAAGACTATTTTTTTTTTTCAGGCGGCCTGTTTGGCTCATGTAGAAAAGAGAACTCATCCTGAGAGTAAGAAGTGGTGTTAGTAAGCACATCTGAGTTCAGAGGAAAGCCAATGTTAATCTGTACATAATTAAGATTGATCTTCCCACTAATGTGAAGAGTCACAGGGAATCTGCTAGCTTTGCTGCTTTTAGAGTTTTTCTTTTGTCTTTTCAGTTGGTTTAACTCTGTAGTCCGGGCTGGAACTCGTGTCTCAGCTCCCTACCTGATGAAATTCCAGGTGCGAACTACCATACCTGGCTAGCTGAAACGTTTAAAACTGTACATCTAAGAAAGTAAAACTCAACATAAAATATATTCACGAATTACAAATTGACACCTTCCAAATTCAGCTGCATGGTCCACTAACCACCTACTTAAAATGAAAACTTAGTTGATAACAGATTAAATTAAATCTACAAAGAAGTTACAGTTAGACAGATCCAATACAAAAGTTCTTTCACAAAAGACGTTTTTACATTTACCTATGTCATACTTCCTTGATGTGCTATTGTTAGTGCAATACTTAATGGAACATACATATGTGTAAAGATGACAGAAAAAAAGATGTTATTTGCTACACTGAAGAGAGGCCAGTAAACAGGTAAATAAGAAAATCTATTCTTCATGACTGGATTAGGACAGTTTGCTACTTAGAGGAGCCACAGTACAAAGCAAGTTAAATATTATAAAATAAACATTTTCCTCTCCTCCAGATTTAGAGAAAAACAATTTATTTCAATTATTAGAAAAAATATAAGATCTAGTTAGAGAAAATAAGACAACTACACAATGAGAAGAACTCACTCAGCAATGCTTTAATTCACTAAAACAACCCTTTAAGTATGAGAACAGTATTTTTGTAGACTTTAGACCACACTGGTTGCCCGTTTACCATATTAACTGAATGTCACATACCTTTCTCCCATCATGACTTTAATATATTCAGAAATTAGCTTACCTTTGCTTGTTCAAGTAAGCTCCATTAAAAGCTTGGAAATATTAATAGATAAGAAGATGATGTTTCAGAACCACAAAAGAATGATAATAGCTTTGGAATAAGATTGCTCCATTTCAAAGTCTGGTTTCAGGTTATGTGAAGTTTATTTAGAAGGCAACAAAGGAGTAACTCTTGTCACACCCATCAACTCCACAACACAGCGATCTCAAAATACATGTAGGCAGCACTTAAAGAGGCTTGCTACCATTCAAAGCCCCTTTAAGTGCTAAAACCCATATGCATGGGCTAGGTCGCCTACCGCCTATAACATCGCCTCCTAGAGCTCATCCTGAAAGCTGTCACGGAAATTTATAGAAAATACCCCCTGTACTCTAAATCACTGACTTATGAGCTATGAATCTAGTAAAACCAAGAGGCCAAGAACACCTGAGAGGACTTGACAGGATGAAGAGCATTGCAGGTAACCACTCCAAGATTTAAGAGGACACACCCCCAGCAGCAGCGCTAACTCAGGAACACGCAGGAAATAAACCAAGGAAATATGATTTCTCTGGGGCTTCTGCCGAGCTCTCAGAAAAACTCACGGTTCTGACGCTAGCTGGCCCGCTGAGGGTTTATTTCCTGTGCGCTTCATCCTTCCTATTAAAGACAGCTATAAGGAAGCTGGGGAAAACCCGCCTCATTTTGTTTCCCTTTTCCAAACTACATAAATCCACTTTCCTTGTCAATTTCCATTTCCTAATGTCTTCTGGAATACAGGGAAATTAAAATTATGGACCCAGCAGTCAAATTTCACCAGCTTTTTGCAAAAGAAAAACGAAAACACATAACCCGTCATACCCACTAATTACTGTGGTCTGGGGATGCAGCGGATGTGAAGCACCTGTCCAAGCTTCACATGCCCCAGGTCTGGTCCCCAGCAAAAGCACACCCAGATTAAATTACTATTGAAGGTCTTGTGCAGAATGCACCCCTGGGAACAGCTCAACAAAGCTATCTTCACTGTCCCCACTGTCCCTACCCCCACACACAGCTACACTGGCAAGAAAATGAACTGGTCTCAAGAGAACAACCCCATTGTGAAGGACTTTTTTTTTTTTTTTTTAATTCGAGAGTTTAGACTTTTGGAGCAATGTTTCTCTTTCCTAAGATGTCTCTAAGGCAACAAATATTAGAAGACTTTGCAAGGGCTCTCACAAAAGACCAGCTTTGTAAGAAACACCCATGCACAATCTGTAGACGATATCTTTCCACCCAAAGAAGTGCCTTGTTATCAGCTTTGTCCTCACTTAGAAAAGACACGGTAACCCTGGCTTCAAAAGTACACTCTGAAATTCCGAACTGAGGTCTAAAACCTCTCTGTAGCTACAAAGAAAGTATCCTCTTCCCTTAATGACTAACGAGGGCACCCAAACTTAAGACTGTTTTCTGAAGATGCCTCAGATACAGGTGAAGCATGCTAGAACTTCTCTGGCATGGTTCTCTTCAGAAGCAGAGAGGGTGGGAGACAGAAGTTAGGACAGTGAATGTGTGTGCGCATATCACCCTGCAAACACTACTGTCAGAACTACCAATCTTCACAGTGTCCTGTGAGAGCAAAGCAAAAACAGTTAAACACTCAACAGAGGAGCAGTGTGACAGTGCAGGGAAAAACGGACTCTGCCAGAACTCAGGAGGCAGAGGCAGCTGGATACTAAGTGTGAGTTCAAGGCCACCCTGGTCTACACAGTGAGTTCCAGGTCAATAAGGGCTACATAATGAGACCAACTGGGTTCAATTTAGGTTCAGCCATATACTTGTTGTTAGTGTTTACGAAGTTAGTAACTGCTATGCTCAGTACTGCTGGGTCCTGAACACCTGACTGGGGCGACGCAGGAATGAAGAAACTGCAGACACTGAAGAAAGGACAGACACACATACAGAAAAGCTGAGACCAGGTGGGCTTTGCTCTCTGTCAAAGAGCACTTACTATGCGACCCGAGACTCAGCATGTTTATTATGTACAGCACAAGGAAGAGGGGTTAGTCTTGGTGGGAGGTCTCTGAAAGGGAGCAGTCTCAGAGTAAACATCCAGGAGGAAGAAGCTGTAGGTAGGAGGAAGAAGCTGCAGTTGGGAGGGAGAAGCTGCAGTTGGGAGGGAGAAGCTGCAGTTGGGAGGGAGAAGCTGCAGTTGGGAGGAGGAAGCTGCAGTTGATGCTTTCTGTACACACTGTCAACATTCGTGCTTGGACCAGGGGAAGGCTTTGGCCCTGAGCCTGACCCGGAAAAGGCTTTGCCATGTCCATGGATCTGAGGCACTGAGGTCCTTGACATGGCCGTGCTCATGTCAAACAACACACAATTCACTTAGGCCTTCCTCTGCTCCCCACATCTCCCCCTTTCTTATTTCTTAGATGTTCATGAAGACTCTCCATGCTTAGTCCAGAGGTGGTTCGCTGAAATGCTCAACACCAGACTGTAAGAATGAGAAGAGGGAAGAACATAACAGCTGCTGTGCCCAACAAAGTGAAAGGAATGCTTTAACAAGGTTCAACAGACCGAAGCCTGAAGCTTGTCAAGGACTGTTTTGTGACAATAGGAGAAACAATCTTACATGAGCCACCTCCATTCCTCAGGTGCTGACAGAACTGGGCCAAATGCACACTATCGTTGTGGGTCCAAACGGCCAGAGGAGGGCCTCAGTTCACTCCCCAATCATATCTGCTCTTGCTCTAAGGGGCTGCTCTCATGCATGTCAGTAGACATCTTTGTGACATTAAATTCTGTCTAAATCTAAGGGCTATAGCTCACCACCAATAGTTGAAGAGAGCCCACAGGGACTCCAGGTAGTTACAGAATACTCTCCCAAACAGAGGATGCCATCAGTATAAACAAGGTACGGAAGGATGTGACCAAGCCACTAAATGAAAAGGCGATGGCCTGGGGCCGTAGGTCCAGTAGGCTTTCCCCTGACTGGACTTACCTGAATGGATATGATTACCAGACACATCAGAAATATAGCTGCAGGGTTATTTCCCAACCCCAGGCCTCGTGCTCCCTCCTCCGACATTTGCATCAGCCTTTTTATTTGACCCCACGTTGGTGGTGTCGCCCTCCTTGAAGTTTGTGCAGGAGGCCTCCTCCTTGGAGACCGCTCGACTGGCTTCAAGGGCCACACTTTCGGTTTCTCTGTGGGCTCCAGTCTCAGCCTCTTCACACCTGCAACCAGGAACTTGAGTGCATCCAAAGCTCTTTAGGTGCCTTAAGTGGCTGCTCCACACCTTCAGGGAAGACACAGAGTACCCTCCTCCCCAAATTAGCACCGGGAACAGGCCAAACCACTTTTGTGTCATGATGTGTTTCTACAGCACCTCAGGTTTTATTTCCCTGTCCTCTGCGACCATTGCCTAGTGTAAATAAAGCCCTGTTTAGAGAACGGGTAGGAACACAGAATTCTCCCCCTTTTGCTTTTCTAATTGTTGCTTGAGCCATCTGTGTGGTCTTTCTATATTACTGTCCCCGAGGAATGTCCATGTTGTGAACTATCTTGTGTTGAACACAAAAGTTTTTTAATGCAGAAAAGCTGTAAGCAGGAGCACAGTCCACCTTGAGGTGCTGTGGATGGCCCATACCAGCAAATCCAGCAAGGCAATGAGCAACAGCATGCTGGCAGCCTCCCTGTGTGAGCAGCGTATAAACAATACGAGAACAGTTATCAACAGAAACACGCCCAAACTGTACTCTTCCCAAGGAGATGACATGAAGAAAGAACATCCATCTGCCAGACAGAGCTAGGACATAACATTCCAGGGTCAATGCCATCATGTGTGACAGGCTGGAAAGGACCACAGTGGTCATATTGCTTTAGACTAGCCTGTTCTCAGAAAATGGCAAGTGTCTTTTGTAAAGGGGAGGAGTTTTGATGATATAAAGCATGACTATCATGAACTTTTTTTTTTTTTTTAAATCAAGGTAGACTGCATAGCAAGAGGGAAGCAGAGCATGGACCCTGAGACCAAGATGCATTTCCATCAGCCAGTGGTCTGGGAAAAACTACATGTGGCCAGATATGGCCAACATAGCAAGGACTCTGACTTGGAAGCAGGAGTTTCAGGAGCCTACCTTTTGATCTGGAGCCTGACCAATGTAGGCCATCTCTAAGGCTTGCCTTACACCTACTATACAGGAGTGTAGGCTGTAAATACTGACAGAAGGGAAGGCAAAGTAAAACTAAAACTATGCACACTGCACAGAGTCACTAATTGAGCACATTGTGCATGGTATTTTAGAACCTGAGGAAGACTGGTAGAGCAGTGGGGCTTTAACATTGCCAGGAGTGTCTGTAAACAGTTTAGCTAAAGCAAGAGGTTAAGACTGTATGACCTCAGGAAAAATAACCCCATGAGATAGGTACAGTATACTATCTTGGATGGTGGAAGATGAGAATCAAGCTGTCCAGGATAATTAGCCAAAGAATGCTGTCAGACATTGGATTGCTGCCAGAGCCAATGCTGTTGACCTCCTGAATGAGACATAACTTACTTCTAGCTCTTTACCTAGCATTCCTATAGTGTGTTTGAGTCTCTCTGAGATAAATTTTGCCACCAAATGATAGCAAAGATTCAAAACCCTGGGTAAGGAATGCCCTAAATCCAACTATTTCAAAATGCTCTGCAGTTTCCAGAGTGCCCCAGTAGGGGCCATAGGTGATTTTAGGATTGCTAGTGAAAGGCTTGGCTGGGTCCTATATATGTACTTGGACCCAGCCACTTCCATACAGCTAGAGTCATCATAGCCTCAAAGGTAACTAGCACAGAGAAGAGTGATCAGTGTCCCCTTGTAAGTTTTTGGGTAGTAAGCTTAAGTGCCTAAGCCAGGTCTGAGCTAATATATATCTCCCAACTGTTCTTAAAATCATTAAGAGTTTTAGGGTAAAATGTTCTGTAGATATCTGTTAAATCCATTTGGTTCATAACCCCTATCAGTGTCTCTGTTTAGTTTCTGTTTCAATGACCTGTCCATTAGTAAGAGTGGGGTGTTAAAGTCTCCCACTATTATTGTGTAGGGTTCAATGTGTGCTTTGAGCTTTAGTAAAGTTTCTTTTATGAGTGTGGGTTCCCTTGCATTTGGGGCATAGATGTTCAGAATTGAGACTTTCTCTTGGTGGAATTTTCCTTTGGTGAATATGAAGTGTCCTTTTTCATCTCACTTGATAACTTTTGGTTGAAAGCCTATTTTATTGAATATTAGGAAGAGTTTTCAAAAATATCCTTGTGAATTTCTAGCTTTTGAGGGTGTACAGTATATTCCCCTATAATTTTATCTAGGTATCAGAGTGGAGATACCTTCTGAATCTTTTCTGGAGCAATTTGAAGACACCCAGGTCTAAAGGTTGTTTTTGAGGTCTACAAAGTTCATGGCCAGTTCACTGGAATGAAGATGACTGATTAGAAGATCATCCATATAGTGGGTGATGTATAAACCTTAGCTTTTTTGTCAGGTGTGAGCTTGCCAGCCTCAATAACAAATTCCTAACACACAGTAGGGCTGTTTTCATACCCTGGGAAAGTACTGTGCAGACAGACCAAGATTAGGCAACAGAGGGGTAAAAGCAAACTTTTTGAGATAGCCAGGATGTAGGCAAATGGTGAAAAGCAACCCTTTTAAGTCAACAATAATGAAATGAAGATGTGAGTACAAGAAGTGCTGGGGCCCACTGCCTGCATGACTTCATGTCCTTAAATCCTATAATAGCTTCTATTTACCTGATTTCCTTTTTCGATAGGGGTGTTTTGGGGATTAATAATAAACTTGTCTATGTGTCTGCCCTGTACCTGTTTCTGTATCAAAGCATAGGGTTTCCCCTGTGAGTGGCCACTGATCTACCCACAAAGGTTTCTCTAATGGCCAAGTGATCTGGGAGGAAAATTTCCACTGGGCATGCATTGTAGCATTGACTAGGGCTGCTGGTGGAAAGCATCAGTCATGCGATACCCCACTCCCAGCCTTTATTAATCACCCTGAGTAATCACCTTGCATTTTACCTAAACCCCATAAAGGATTAAGTCAGTGGTCCAATATCTAATGAAAGTACGGTTTTGGTTATATAAAAGGACCCTCATTTGGCTCAGATATCTCAGCCCTACAAGATAAGGCTACCGAGTAGAACGTGAAGGCTAAAAGCACCTTTATGACCTTTAGCACCCTGACAACTAATTATAATATAAACTGTGTAATGAAGACCCCAAACTGTGAGCACCTTTCTTCGTTTAGCATTGGGGAATTGGTTCAGCTATTTTAAACTCAGGTGTAGTACCAAAAGAAGCTGGGGCAACTGAACCAGAACCTTAATTCCCCCTGTACAATCTTCAACTATTATTCCCAGGTGCACCTATGGCTACAGTCCCAGTAGGCTCTGGCTGCTTCTGCCTAAAATAAGTCCTATTTAAGCCTGCTGGCTTAAAACTGTCCCACATTAGAGGGTGGTCTAAGTCAGGAGGTGGAACTGAGGTTCAATCCCCACTGCCTGAGGCTACCTTATAAAGTTGACCAATGGTAGGGCTTGGTGGCTGAGGGTTATTGTCTAGCCTGTCATTCATGGTCAGCCCTCAGGATGATTGCTCCTGTTGTTTGAAGGGGCATCAGCCATTTCCCAGGCCCTCTCCAGGTTGCTAATGAATACCCATTTGTGAACAGCATTTGTTAGCCCAGTGGATTCCTCTCTAACACCTCAGATAAAAACCTAGGAAGTTGTGCAGATCATGGGACATGGAGGGTACAGGGGAATGCTTCTTTTTAAAAATTTGAAATCCTTGTGGTGGCAATCACACACAAAATGTTTTTCTATTGTAAAACAGGCTCCATTTTCCCCTCAGGGCATATAACTTACTTAAGGACTAATGAGAGAGACATGTCTTGAAGGTGGCTAGGACCTATGTCCACACAGAATCTAATCATCCCTTGTAAATTTAAGTGCTTTTGATAATGCCTACGTGCCTCCTTACAAGTCTTGTCAGCATTTTCAAGGACCAAGTGATATGTAAGTACCCTTCCTGCCTCAGGGTCAGCTATAAGGTGGCATTGCAGCTTGAAAGAACCAGGCCACAAAATCTGGGTACAATCTGGCCCTGTTCTATCTGTTCTCCACAAGGGGTTTTTCCCCTTGGAGGGCAATTTTCTCTATGGCCTTAAGGCAGCTATGTTAACTTGTTGGTAAGTTTACAAGGATGATGTAATTGGTTGTTGGTTCCTTTGTGAGTCCTGTACCCAGGAACATGCCTACAACTATAGCAATTCCATGAGCCAGATTACACTGTGCTTGGTCCTCACATAATTCTGCAAACCCAGTCTTAAAGAGCAGCTCATCCCCTGGGCAGAGGCAAGATTTTTTCCATGTTTAACCAATCAGAAGGAGGCCAAGCATTGACACTGAGGATATGCTGAGTGACTCCTTGGGTACAGAGAGCTACAGGCCCTTAGGTTCTCTAGGCTTGCTTGATCTCCTCTCAGGATTTAAAATGTAGTCTCACAACAGCGTATTATTTGAATTCTGTGGGTCAGTTTTGTTCCAGCAGGAGAAAGTAACTGAATGTTTTCCTCAAATCTGTGAGCCTAGCAAGGCTTGCTGTAGAGGAGTGAGATTACGTCTATTGAAGCTCGCTGCTGGCCAGACCCAAAGTGCAGTCACCTGGGATTGGGCATCCTCAACCCCAATTACCATCGTCGCTTTCCTTAGTATTAGGGTCCAGGGCATCAGGCAAGTTGGAGCAAGCCTGCCCTGTGAATTCAATTTACCTCACTGCCTTTGCAGATCCAACTCTACATAGCCTGCCCTCCTGTGAGGAAAGAACCATGGATCTACGGAATCACATATGGCAAGACTCCAACAACTGTAATGAACGTGGGAACGTGCTTGGGAGCTCAGCCCTTCACTCCTTAGCTTTTTCCTTAGCTTTCCCCCAGTAGTCAAATGCCTTGCTCTTCTTTGGCCTGTCTTCTGAAGGAGTCTACGTAAAGCGGCAATGTTTTCACTCTGCTTCACAGCTTCCCAAACCTCCTTCGGCGTGTTAACACATGACTGTTCATCTCTAGACTCTGCCTGCCAATGTTTCAGACCTAGCGCTCACAATTACACATGCCCCTTTACCTTCATTTTTATCTTTCTCTTTACCTTTATTCGCGAACTTCTCTGGGGGGCGTTCCCTCATCCGACCGATGCAAGTTCCCCATAGTCCAGGGTCTCTGTTCACAGGGCGCCACTTGCCACATCCAGCATGGCTAGGTACTGGAAACCTGACTGGGGTGACGCGGGAATGAAGAAACTACAGACACTGAAGAAATGACAGACACACATACAGAAAAGCTGAGGCCGGGTAGGCTTTGCTCTCTCTACTGGAGAGCACTTACTAAGCAACCCCGGAACTCAGCACTATTCTCTAGGTGCAGCATAAAGGAGGAGGGGTTAGCTAGTTTTGGTGGGAGGTCCCTGTAAGGGAGCAGTCTCAGGCTGTGAATATCCAGGAGAGGGAGCTCTGGTTGGGAAGAGGAAGCTGCTATCTATGCTGTCTGCACACAGTGTCAACATTAATGCTCAACCCAGGGGAAGGCTTTGCCACTTCCCACGAGCCTATATGGCATTCGGGTCTTGGCATGGACATGCTCATGTTAAATACTACACATTCACTCAGGACTTTATCTGCTCCTTACAACTAACTTCTCCATTTTTCAATTAACTAATTTGTTAGGCGGAATAGTTATTACCTCAAATACTTGTTGTAAGGATTAAGTCTAATGCTTAGATGTGGTACCTGACATGAACAAACTATCATACATGTTAGTTACTGCTGTACTTTGAAAACATGCTGTGTATAATTAATTTGAAATGGCTATCAGTTTCTTGCTCCCTCTCAAAGTACTTTTAGAGTGTCTCGTGTAACCCAGGTTAGCTTCAAACCTTAAGTGCAGCTGAGGCTAGGTTGGCTTTCTGTCCCCAATCCCTGGTTTCTTCCCACTATCTATGCAGTTCACACTCTCTTCCTCTTGGGCAAAGGGATTTAATGAATGTACTTTCATACCTGATTCTGTAAAAAATAAAAAATAAAGAAGGGAATGTTTTCTAGAACTACCAGGTATTTTTCCAGATTCACTGAATAAAGCACTTGTGCAAGCATGGGAACCAGAGTCTGTATCCTCAGAGCCCACATAAAAGCCAGGCAGGTGGAACTGCCGCCTACAATCCCAGCATCCAGGGAGACAGGGATCCCTAGGGTGAGCTAGTTAGCTAGACTACAAGAAATTGCCAAGCTCCATGTTCAGCTAGAAATCCTGCCTCAAACTAAAGTGGAATGCTATTGAGACACACCCAAAGTTAACTTCTATCAGGTTTACACACTCATGTGCACACATGCACACCCTTACTCAAGGAAACATTGCACACCACACACATACACAATAATAAAATCTACAAGTGCCACCATACCTAGCTTCTATAAGAAAATCTCAAAGTCCCTGTACACTCAAATCCCCTATGTAAAATGGAATGGTATGTGTACATAATCTATGCATATTGTCCTATATATTTTAAATTCTCTCTAGATTAGATATACTATCTAATAAGTTTATATTATATAAATACTTGCTCTGCTGAATTGCTTAGGGAGCACTAACAATGTCTGTGTATGTTTGGTACTGATGCTTCCTAGGAATTCTCAATCCCTGGTTCATTAGGTCTTCAGGTACAGAACTTAGGATCCGGAGAGCAGCAGTGGTCACGTGACCCCAGCACACTATACAAAGCTGGAGCTCTGCACAGCTTCCAAGAGCTCCATTTTATGCAGACTACAACTTGTACAATCACAGTTTTCTTGACTCACATAAACAATCAGATTCTATACCCTAGATCTACTCAAAGGCAAAAACAGTTTGCTAGTTAGAAAACAAGTGAATAATTAAGAGTTACAAATTTATATATTTTTCTGTTATTTATGCAAATAGCTGATCTTAGGTAAATCAAAAGGCTGTCAACAGTCAACAACAATGAAAGTTACATTTTATAGAAAGAACATATACAACGGGTTTGAATTAGAAACCTTTTGTTTTACTACTTATTAACCTGTAATCTTGACCAAGTTACTTCAACTCTATGAATCTTATTTTTTTAATCTTTCAAACAGAGATTTGTTCCATATGATTAATATGGGGATTAATGAGACAAAAATATAGTTATTCTGAATATAATAAGCATTCAATAAATGGTAGGAGTTTCTTCTCTGTCTAAAATGTGCTATGAGGCAATACTGTGCTTGTTTAGGGGCAGAATGCAGTGTAAAATGATAACTGAAGATACCATCAATATAAGACACAGAAAGATATGGGGTCAGGGAAGTGCACTTAAGTTCATGATAAGCAAAGTCTTCTAACCACTGTTCCCTCTGGAAGCAAACACTTAGAAGAACTAGATTCTATTCCTAGTCTCACTGGCTTTTGGGAACTGATAAACAGTTTTGGCATTGATTCCTTTCAAATCAAGTAAGAAAATTTACAACACATAGTCTAACCAATTGACAGAAAGGCCTCTGTTGGCCACATGAACACTCAACAGATACAAGCAGTGAAAGTAGCCTGAGGATTTACAGTGCCTTCTCTGAGCTTTAGGACATAATAGAAGAGTTTTTCACAGTCAAGGCTAGAGGTTGTCACACACAATAAGTCCTTAAAATAGTTCCAGTGAGCTGGAAATACAAAGTCTGATCAAATGAAAACAGATTAGCCAGAAACATCAAGATTTTGGAATTTTTGTCATATAGAAAGTAACCAAGAAAACTTCTGAAAGAAAGGACAGTAGAGAAACAGGATCATCCGGTCTATGTCAGATCTATCACTTACTTATTCAAGAATATTAAATTAACCACATGGTCTGTCAATGATGCATGTAGAGGTAACAATTCCGTGACACCTCTCATCCCCACCCCTACCCCCAAATCGTGGATGATTAACAAATGACAAGCACAGAAATCTTCAAACAAGACACAAAGATTCACTAAATAAGACGATGATGGTTGATTTAGCCTGAAAACGTCTATAATGGTTTAAGAATGGAAACTTAACCCCCAGATAGTATCCAATCAGCAATGAAAACGATAAACTAACATGCAAGACTAAACCGTCATATTTGAGTTTGAGTTATAAATTACTTTTTTCATGTTTTCAGTTAGTTATGGTTATACAGTGTGGCATTTTAAAATCAGCTACTGAGACATGAGTGTGCATATGCATAAAATGAACAGCTCCTCACGTACCTTTTGTCTGCATTTGCTCTGGGGGTGGTGGAGCGGAGGGCACAGGCCCAACTGGGTGACTTGGAGCAGGTGGCATTCTTGTTGATGAGGGTCCTGGCAAAACTGTGGATACTACGGAGCTGGACTTAGGGGGTTGGACATTTTCTGTAATAGGACAAGACAGAGAATCTGCAACTGAAGACAAGAAATCATTTCACCCACAGCAACAGACTTGAAACATGTCAAAACAAGCTACTAACAAAATACACTGGCTCTGGAGTCCACAGAAGCTCCGGTGCCCTCACACCGATTTGGTATCTAGAAAGAAAGTGGTCCAAACAAACCATTTCTCCCAAAGTGGGAAAACTATTCACTAATGTTTTAATAATTTGTAACAACAACTTTTACTAAAACATTTCAAAGATGTCATTACCTTTCAGACAAAATGAAATGCTGTTTTTCTTTACAAACTAAAAACCACTGCTATTAATTCTTGTACTACGCGACGAGGACCAAGGTAAAGTGAATAAAGGTAATGGGGTCTCTAGATTCTATAAGTCAGCTCACACCTCATCTTGCTTTATTTATGTATTTATAAAAACACCAAAGTTACTTTCTCACAGTGAATGAAATGAAGGTCCAAGAACAAGCTGTCTCGGTGTTTTTTCCTGAAGCTATAGACAACCATCTTCTTCTCCATTTCCTACGATCTCTGTGTACATCTGGGTTCTAATCTTCGTAAAAATGCCATTCATATTGCCATTCATATTGGGTATGGGCCCACCCTATGACTTTTCTTGAATGTAACTGTCTCTTTAAAGACCTTACCTCCAAATAGTTATGCTCTGTAATAAGATTCTGCCTTGGGACCTTATTAGTGCCTTGCATCTGAACTTTTGGAGGGGACACAATTTACCCCCTAACAGATTCACTGGATGTTAACTAACATTGTAAAACTGGGAAGCGAAGCATTAAAGGCCTCCAAGTCACCACTTCTCTACATCCTAAGTTACAATGCATGGCTGTCCTACACTTTGGTTACCCAGGCACTTTATCTTAAATCTCAAGAAATACCTAATTTATTGAAAATACACTGAAGACTGCTGGCAGTTTTTATAATGGTAATCAGATGTAACAGATCAATGCATACTGGTCACTCCTTAGCTTGGCTGAATCATCACTGTTTATGCTGTACAATGACATCTTCCGTTGATTTTAAAGATCATATTAGCGAACATCTTTTCTACTTAGAGTAGGCATTTAGGAAAGAGTGTGAGACTTCTACAAGAGATGGCAGCCGGCAGACCTTGGGTGACCAAGTGATGTGTCAGAATAAAAAAAGATAGAGGAATGTTTTGAAAAATGGCAAAAGAATAAATGGGGCAGCTATAACATCAAGAGAAACGAAACGCAAACCCAGGCAGATGATAGCTCCACCCAGGT
Source organism: Rhynchomys soricoides (assembly GCA_019843965.1). Taxonomy (NCBI): domain Eukaryota; kingdom Metazoa; phylum Chordata; class Mammalia; order Rodentia; family Muridae; genus Rhynchomys; species Rhynchomys soricoides. The sequence goes on along the minus strand of JADRCH010000052.1, from coordinate 4,620,487 downwards.
GAGACAGGGGGAGGGGAAACAGGTCTCTCAAAAATTAAATCAAGTGGCCTTACCCTCAGGATAAGACCAAGGGTTTCACAAATCTCAAAAATCAGTTACAGGTATTCATTGGACAGTAACTTTTCCCAGGGGATGGTTACTAGTGGTAACGAGTTGCCCCAGCTCAGGATGCTGTGCCCAGGGGCCACCATCAAAGGGAACCACACATCTTGTACTGGTTTTTTTTTTTTTTGGTTTTTCAAGACAGGGTTTCTCTGGCTGTCCTGGAACTCACTCTATACCAGGCTGGCTTCGAACTCAGAAATCTGTCTGCCTTTGCCTCCCGGGTGCTGGGATTAATGTCGAGTGCCACCACTGCCCAGCTCATCTTGTACGGTTAATAGCCACTTCCTGTCTACTACTTCTAACCAGTAGGCCTCCATTTCAACGTAACAAAGCAAGGGCCTCTGCCCTACTGCGTCCTGCTTCTCTGCCAGGGTGCTCAAGTGCTTCTGGCATGCCACAAAACAGGTGGTCTTCACCACACCAGAAGGAAAAAGGGCTGGGATGAATGCTGTGACTCCCGGTCTCCTGTGTACCCAGGCTCTGCCAGCATACTGCTGGGAGTTAGGAACAGGGTCCCCAGTACTGGCAGAACCCGGTCTTATTCAGAGTTTCAGGTACCAAGGAGCTACAAGTGAAAAGGCCTTCCCCGCAGCAATCCTTAATGAAGAGATGACCCTTGCTTGTTCATACTGGTTTATTTAATGGTAGATGTGAATGCATACACTTTATTCAGGGTGAACCAGGGATTAAATACCTTTTTCAGGAAGGAATGCCCAGGAAGGGGAAGCTCATTAGGTCTATTTCCATAGAAACTCCAGCATGGAGAACTCCAGGTATTTATGTTACATGACCCAGTGCACATGGTCCTCAGTGGAGTACCAGGTGGTTATGTGTTCCAAAGCAGGGAGAGGCAGGTAGGGAATGGCTCCACTCATGCCATTCTCAATTATGAGAGTCCCAGAGTTTGAGTTCATTCAGCCTTACCATTCTTATACCTGTCTGGTAACAAGGTCCCACACACCCTACAGCTTATCACTGTAATAGGTTAGACTTCTAGAATGCAGTATCTATGATTCATAGTAGTGAAAATCACTGAAGGTGATCTTAAAGACCTTAAGATAGTTGATAGAAAGTTTAAAATTACAATCAAAAGTAGAACATGCCTCCTTCTACAAAATAGCAAAGGCTGCATGGGTTAGAAAGGAGTCAAATGAGCTTCCGTACGTTACAAGCATGTCAATTACACTAGGAAGAAAATTAGGCTTGGAACAAATTAATAATCAAGAAAAATATTCATTCTAGGATAGGTCCACAGGTGCACACCATGATAAGGAGTGGGTAGGTCTATTAGGAATGTAAGCAAGAACAGAGAACGGATGGTTAGCTAGTTTAACTAGACAAGACTTCAAAAATAAGACGTAAGATAGGTGAGCTGTTTCTTGGTAAAAACCTTGTTAACCTATGACATAAATTATTGCTCTAGACTTACAATGGACATATGGAAAGATACATAAAAAAAAGATAAGATTAAAAATGTTTAGTTAGGTTCAAATTTTAATAGAAAAACATGCAATCAGTAATCCTTCTGTAACTTCCTCTTATGTAACAATTTTATCTGTTTTCGAATGAGGTAGTTTTTACATAGAGAGCTTTGCCCTAGGGGGTATAAAAGGGCAAAGAGAAAAAAAAAGAGGGTTGGGGCCTTCTTTGGCTTTATCCAGTGTGTGAGTGTGTGTGTGAGTGTGTGTGTGAGTGTGTGAGTGTGTATGAGTGTGTGTGTGTGAGTGTGTGTGAGTGTGTGTGTGTGAGTGTGTGTGTGAGTGTGTGTGAGTGTGTGAGTGTGTGAGTGTGTGAGTTCGTGTGTGAGTGCGTGTGAGAGTGCGTGTGAGTGCGTGTGAGTGCGTGTGAGTGCGCGCGCGCGAGTGAGTTTTCTCCTTCCTTTAACTGCCAGCCACCACCAGTGGCAGCCCAGTTGGCTACCATCCATCAGTAGCAGCAATAGAGCAGCCACCACCAGCACTTGCTTCTGCCTCCTCCTTTAAATCACCTGCTGCTATCTGCAGAGACTAATGTTGGGTGCCACTGGTGCCCAGCCCATTGCCAACTCTACATCCACCTGCCTCAGTTTACCCTGTGGTGTTGCAGCTAGTCTTAGACACTTCATTGAATCTGCAGTATTGTATTTTACTGATCTAGCAAGTATTCTGGGTTTCCTCTGATTGCTTTTATATCATCTGTGACTATTACAGTTTTCTCTTAGTTATGATCTTTTTCACATCAATTTGTATATGTATTTGTATAGCCTAGAAAACTATTGTCTTCCCTTCTACTTTCTAGTTTGTTTCATTTTATACTGCCTGTCAAAGATAAAAACGCTTTCATTAGACATTACTTGAGTTTTTCATGTTCGCCCTTTATGGCTAGCATTAGCACTATGTGTGCTGTCTTTATAAAATTTGATCACTCCAAAGTTCTGGAGATAGTCTATTTCCTCTGAAGAATTTTAAAGTTTTGCCTTTTTAAATATTTATTTCTTTTAAATTTTAAAAAATTTAAATATTTTATTTGGTCACAATTTACTTCTTAAATGAGAAATCCATCCTTTAGATTGCAGCTAAAATACTATTTCATGAGAGAAAACTCCCCTGAAATCCACAATGTGCCCACCATGAGCTCTCCAAGGACTCCACCTCTGCTTCTTGTCACTAGCATAGTAGGTTGTCCAGTGGATGTCTGCTGCCACAAGTAGACCGCAAGCTTGAAATGTGAGACTCCATCCTTTAACTCATGGTTATCTCCCAACACCAGATCCATCCACCCCGGCATGACTGGCTTTCAGACAGCTAATGGGTGGTGGGTAGATCTACCGACACTAAGGGTCAGAGAGGCATGCCAACAAAGAGAGTCCCTTTTCACAAAGGGACTGTGACTGAAGCAGAAACTTATAAACTGCCACAATGTAAAACAAATGCCTAACTCGTGTTCAGTTTTTTTGCCTTAGAAGGATACTAGAGGTGGTATGGTGCACATACCTTTAATCCCAGTCAACATTCAGGAGGCAGGGGCAGGCAGATCAATGAAAATTCAAGGCCAGCAGAGGCTCCACAGTGAAAATCCGTCTTCTATAAAAGTAAGTCCAGTGCAGCTAAAGGGACGGCTCAGCAGTTAGGAGCACTTGCTACCCTTGCAGAGGATTTAGGCTCAGTTTCCAACATCCACACAGTGGCTCACAGTTGTCTGTAACTCAAGTTCCAGGGTATTCAATACTTTCTTCTGACCTCCACAGCAACAGGCATGCACATGGTGCATAAACATACATGCATGCAAAAACTCAAATGCATAAAAAAATAAAGAATCCTTTCTGGGTGTGGCGGCACACATCTTTAATTCTAGTACTTGGCAGAGGCAGGTTGATCTCTACATGAGGTCAACCTAGTACAGAGCAAGTTCCAGTCAGTCAGTCAGACAGTCAGTCAGTCAGTCATTATTTCTGTCTGTCCCTGTCTTTCTCTCTAAAAGAAATAAAGAAACAAAAAATGACAGACAAGGTAGTCCCCATCTTTTAGCACATAAAATTCCCTTTCTAGGACCTGGGTGGAGACTGATTCTCAGCTAGTTCTGTGTTCTCATTCAAGCTGCTCAAGCTGGAGTCTTCTTTACCCTTCAAACTATACCAACCAATCTCTGAGGCAAGTGCTGTCCTCTATCATCACACTGCTCTGAAGAAACTGTGGTCATTCACTTTAACTACTCTAACTGTCCAGGCAAGGATACCGACCTGTCCACACTGCCCTGACATCTGACCGCAGGGGGATCTTACCTAAATGTAGCACCCAGAACACTACCGCAGCTTCATCACTTACCATTCTGGGTGAATATTTTCTTTTCCTTTTGTTCTCTGTTTGTTTCTTTGGAGACGGGCTTCTCTGTGTAGCCCTGGCTGTCCTGGAACTCACTCTGTAGACCAGGCTGGTCTCAAACTCAGAGATGTGCCTGCCTCTGCTTCCCTAGCACTGGGATTATTAAAGATGTGTGCCACCACCACCCAGTGTTATGCATAAATTTTCATTCCCTTCAAGAGCATATCATTAGATTCAAGTTCACAACTTCAAACTAAGTAAGAATATTCCCATTCTATGGAAACAGAACACTTAAAATATATATCTTGGGTGGGGCATGGTGGTGCACACCTTTAATCACAGCACTCTGGAGACAGAGGCAGATGGATGGATCTGAGTTTGGGGCCAACTTGGAATATATAGGGGCCAGCCAGAAATACACAGTGAAATCTCTTGGCTTGGCGGGGACACACACACACATGCACACACACACACACATACTTATATTTTATCATATGTACTATGTAAACCTTATTTAAGTAAAACTACAAATGTTTAAATAATAGACAACTACCAAGGAGTCACGTGGCCTTCCTCTCCCTTCTTCATCTGTGAGTATACTCAGTTAAGAATAAGAAAGCAGCCTTTATCTGCAGGAAGCATAGTTTAGGAAGGCAGGATAATGATTCTGACTATTCTCCCCCGACCCCCCATAATAGTGGAACTAGTATGAAAAGGAATAATGGCCAGCAAGACGCTCAACAAAATAGAATCTTTAATGTGTCCATACTACGTTAGGGACAAGTGCTGCAGAGACATAAAGACATCAACAAACACTGTCTGAGACCACTATCAAGGCACAGAAGCAGGCTCTTCAAACAGACCATTGAGGAGCTAACTGAATGAGGGCACAGCAAGGGTTTGGGGAGATTCAGTAAAACACCACAAAAACCAAAGCAGATACAGAGCAATAGTGAGCAAACCTCCAGTATTCCTATCAGGAAATACCATTGTTAACAAGACTTCAATGTTCGGATTGTCAGTCATGTTTTGGTGAATTTCATACTCAACTTACCATTATTTGTTGGGTGGCTGTTGGCTGTAGCCAAGGATCCCATCTGGTTTCGGATGAGACTGTCTTGGGCTGGTGGAAGGCCTGGACCTGACCATGGTAGAGAACTGTATCCTGAATGACTCTGCTGCTGGTGGTGGTGCTGGGAAGGTGGAGGTGGAGGTCTCAATGGGTAGGTAATACCTGTGCTTGGGCCAGAGTATGACTCTTTAAGTGGCCTGGCAGGCGGAGGAGCATTCTGTGAGGTAAACATCTGCCCATATGGCTCACTGGCAGGCAGCGAGGGATATGAAACATTAGGATACACGACATTAGACACAGTTGAGATGGGATAATGACTACAGGTGGAGGGATATCCCTGAGAAGCAACAGAAGCATTGGCAGAGTATGTGGCAGGACTACTGTAACGATTCCCGAGAGAGGAATAGGGCTGGGAGGCACTCGTATAGGAATGGGATGCTGATGCTGGAGCTCCTTGGAAAGATCCTGGTGTGGATCCCCCCATGTGAGGGGCAGAAGGAACTCTGCCATACATCTGCTGTGTTCCTGGTTGGTTTGCTGAGCTGGGAGTCACCACATTTTGTGTTGGTGCTGTGTATGGACGAGAGTAGAAATTATCGCACTGGTTATCCAATGGCAAGGAGGCCATTTTCCCAGGTCCTTGAGAGTAATGTCCTGAGGGGGCCATATAGTTTTGATGAGGCAACCCATAACCAGATGGAACTTGCATTTGACTCTGTGCTGGACCTGAAAAAAAAAAGATATTTACAGTGTTGCACAGATGATACATAAATAGCTCCCATCTAAATGCTGACCCAATTAATTTTTTTTCTCCATAACTCCACCATATTATCAAAGATACACATTGTCATAGGCCCATCATGCAGCTAGACTCCAAAATGATCCCTAATGAGGCTCCACCTCCTGCTTCTCAAACCCTGGAGTAGTCCTCCTTCACCTTGGATCAGGACTCATCTCTATGAGCAATAGCAAAGGTGCTGATAAACCACTTCCTGTATTAGTCCAATCTTAACTCCAGTGTTCCCTCTCTCTGCCAACCCAGTCCTGAATGACCTAGTAACTCAGACAAAGAAGGAAGCCATGTGGTAAGGAATGGACAGCTAAAAAAGACATGAGTATGCTAGCATCCTTCAAATTCAATGGAGTCTTGAGATAATGACAGCCCAACCGATAGCTTGACTATAATCTATGAAACCATCCAACTAATTGGCTCCCAAGTCAGTATTCCTTAACCAACTATGACACAGAGGCTGAAAAGTTGGCTCAGCAGTTAGGAGCACTGGCTACTTTTCCAAGAGGACCTGGGTTTGATTCCCAGAACCCACATGACAGTTCTTAGCTATCTGTAACTCTAGTCTCGGGGGACAGGATACCCTCTTCTGGCCTATAACCCCATACCTGAAGGCCATGAATGGGTCCTTTGAGTTCCACGCCAGTCAAGGACACATACCAAGACTTAGACTTGAAAGAAAGGGGGAGGGGCAAGGGGGATTGAGAAAGGAAGATTATCAGAGGGTGGGTTAACCCCAACTAAGGATGTATGAAAAAGTCATATAGAAACCCCTACTTTGTAAGGCAACTTTAAAAATACAAGAAGGAATTTAATTGGACACTGCTGCTTCCAGAAAACATGATTTATTAAACAAAACTTTGGTGCCAGGCATGAGATATTTCCCTAATGTTATTCATCAAGGACGCTCCAGAGTCCCCCCAAAACAACACAGGCTATATTCCCAATGCTCTGGGTTGTCTACTCCAACTAAATGGTCAAGCACTAATGAAGACTCAGCACACTTTGGTTGCAGGACATAGAAAAGCCAAACTGGAATTAACCAGCAAACTTCCAGCTGGCTAGCTTTCATACTGCCAGAAGGTGCTTCACTGCCTGCTGGAGGAAAAGACACCAGTGGTCCAGTGAGAAAGACTCTGCATGCTACACAGTACAGGCTTTCTAGGCAAGATGTACCCATGGGAAACACTGGCATGAGGCTTTCCAGGGTAACCAAACACTTTCTGAATTGATTTGATCTTGCTCTGTCTGAGGGAACTGTAAACCTGGTCAGAAGCCCAAGATTGGGCAGCTTATAGGCCTTAGGAGAAAACCCATTTTATCAGTGTGGTTTTTTGTTTTGTTTTCTTTCCTTTTTTGAGACAATGTCCCCCTATGTAGCCATGGCTGATCTGATTAGACCAGGCTGGCCTGGAACTCAGAGATCCCGCTGCCTCTGAGATTAAAGGCATGCACCACCACACTAGGCTTGTTTTTGTTTTGAGGTAGGGTCTTACTAGACAGTCTTAGCTGGCCTAGTAGGGAACTTATGTAGACCAGGCTAGTCTGGTTTGGCACTCACTGACTTGCCTCTGAGACTAAGCATTTGCTACTGCGCCCAGGCGACCACTCTCATTTCCCTAGATGACCATGTTATCAATATCTACATATGTATGTTTATACTCAGACCAGAGCTACTCTCAACCTTGATCTAAGACATTTCTTCTAGCCATGGCAACATTAATGCAGAGACTCATATCTAGTCAAAGTACTAAGAATGAGTGACTGTTGAGCAATCAACCCTACACAGCACATCTACCTTACCCAACCCTTCCCAAAGTTCAGAACATTCTAGAAGAGTAAGCTCTAGAGAGATGGCTCAGAGGTTAAGAGCACTGGCTGTCTTCAGATGGCCCCAGGTTCAGCTGCTCTTCACGAAGACCAAGGCTCAATTCCCAGCACCCACAGAGCACACCACTAAACTAAAGTCCCCCACCACCTTTTGGCCTTAGTGAGCACCAGGTATGAAAGTGGTGCACATACACACACGCAAGCAAAGCACCCATGCCCACTCAGGCAGCATTCACGGGAATCAATGAATAGCAACAAGCAGTGACTATGAAGGGACATCGGGTACAGGAGTAGAGAAAGTAAGATGATGGAATAGCTATCAGCAACACATAAACATACATTTATGAAAGTGTCAAAGAATACATCTTTTTGAAAGTTTAAAAGCATCAAGAGAGGAATCCACACCTTTTAGTATTAGCTTCTTTGCTGTAACTATGAGAGTTACAGAATCAGGGTGGACTCAAGCATGGTAGAGCACATGCTTAGGATGCACAGGGCCTTGGGTTCAGTCTCTGGCATTGTGGTAGAGTGTAGTGTTAGCAATCGATATAAAGAATGTAAAGTATAAAGTGAAAGTCTTCTCCTTACTCTGATAGTCTACTACCCAGACACAGCTGGAACCATTTTTCTGTGTATTTGGAAGAATGAACCCCAGCATGGTTCTGCAACTATTTTTTATTTTAATGTATCCTAGACACTATTCTGTTATCTTATGTAAATCCTCATTTAAAAAATATATATACAAAGTGGGGCTGGAGAGATGGCTCAGTGAGCACTGACTGCTCTTCCAGAGGCCCGAGTTCAATTCCCAGCAACCACATGGTGGCTCACAACCATCTGTATGAGATCTGATGTCCTCTTCTGGTGTGTCTGAAGATAGCAACAGAGTACTCACATAAAATAAATAAATCTTAAAAAAAAAATATACAAATTTTCATTGTAGGTGACATTTACTAAATCCTCATCAACAAACATCATTTCAGAGGATGAACGTCTATGATCAATTAAGTGATGGGTTTCCTACAAATGAAAGTAGGGTTTTGTGCTTTAAAAATTGGCTACTACACTGAGCATTGGGAACTTGCCTATAGTCCGGGCACTAAGGGCCTGTGACAGGAAGATTATGAGGTCAAGGCCAGCCTAGACTACATAGCAAGAGGCTATCTCAAAAACCCAAACAAACAAAGAGGAGTGTTGTTACGGCTCTGGCCAAGGACTACCAATTCATTCTTTCCATCAATGATGCTGAAGAATGCCAACACTAACTTTATGCTTTACCAGCAGGTCAAATTCTCTAAGCATTTTAATTAAAAAAATATCAGCCAGGCAGTGGTGGCACACGCCTTTAATCCCAGGACTCCGGAGGCAGAGGCAGGCAGATTTCTGAGTTCGAAGCCAGCCTGGTCTACAGAGTGAGTTCCAGGACAGCCAGGGCTACACAGAGAAACCCTGTCTTGAAAAACCAATATGTGTATATATATATAATTTATTTTATGTGTATGAGTGTTCTGTCTACATGTATGTACATATACCATGTGTGTGCCTGGTGTCCTCTGAGGTCAGAAGACACTGAATCTCCTAAAACTGAAGATATGGATGGCTGTGAGTCACCATATAGGCACTGGGAATTGAACCTGGTCCTCTGTAAAAACAAATGCTGTTAACCACTGAGCCATCTTTCCCAGCCCATCTTTCTTTCATGATACTGGGGGTTGAGCTGAAGGCCTCCATATACTTGGCAAGTATGTTCCACTCAGCTAAAGGGACTTCAACTTTCTTTGTAGCCTACTACAAAAATATTAACAAAGTGTAGGCAGGCCACGAGCATGTGATCCTCCTGCCCCAGTCTTCCAGGCAGCTGGACTGTAGGTCTATATAACACAGGCCCAGGTGCTAAGATGACTCTATTACCATCTTATTTCCTGTGCCTCCTTTTTTTTTTTTTTTTTTTTTTAAGGTGGATATAATACTTTGCCTTCAAAGACCTGAAGGCACTAATATGTAAAGCACTTAGAAAAGTGAGTGCTGCAGTATAAAGCATGTTTAATAATGTCTATAATGTTGTCGCTAACAAAAAAATCAATGTTAGTATTAGTGTGGTCAGCTACATGTATGTAAAAGCTAAGGGCACTGGCTGCTCTTGCAGAGGACCCAGGTTCAATTCCCAGCACCCATATGGCAGCTCACAGACGTCTGTAATTCCATTTCCAGGGGAATCAGTAGCCTCTTCTACCTTTCACAGACACTAGGTATGCATGTGGTGCACATAAATAAAAAGAAGCAAAATTCCAACACCCACAGAAGAAAAATAAGTAAAACTAAGAAGAAAAGGGTACCTGTGCTTAGGCAGCGACAGGGCTGTGTCAAGGGTCCAGACATGGCAGAAGCTTAACTTAAGCAGTCCCTGTGCCCTCACCATACTAACAGGGCTCAGCTTGCTTTAGTCAAGCAAAGGGCCACATGGCCCAACAGGATTCTAGTCTCTTTTTTTTCAGACTTTATTTACATTTCAAATGTTTCCCCCTTTCCAGATCTTCCCTTTGGAACCTCCCCATCCCCCCCCCCCCC
>JADRCH010000052.1:4594395-4610222 GCA_019843965.1 Rhynchomys soricoides | reverse complement strand
ACCCACTCTCATCTTCCCTCCTTGGCATTCTCCTATACTGGGGAATCAAACACCCTCAGGCCCAAGGGCCTCTCCTCCCCGATGGCTAACAAGACCCTCCTCTGCCACATATGTGGCCAGCACCATGGATCCCTCCATGTGTATTCGGAAAAGACAGGATTCTAGTCTTAATTCCAACTATTTTTGACTTTCCGGCAGACCTTAATTACCATCCCATCCCCCTCACAACCCTATCAAACCCCAAGGCTTTGCATATGCTAAGAACATGTTCTACCACTGAGCCACATCTCCAGCCCTCATTTTTCTAGTGTCTACTTTTCCTGCCATGTGTAAGGAAATAGGGGTTTGTCCCATATCTCAAATACAAAAAGCTAACACTTAAGAGATTCACTGTAGCACAGAACCACTGGATTCCTTGTCATCATAATACAGAAGATAATATGTACCAGCTCATAAGAGCTGAGTAAAGTTACACTTTCTGTTTATTTATAATTACTAAATAAGGTAGGAGAAACTAACTGGGGGCATGCAATACATGTTCTATAGCCAACAAAAAGATAACTTATATTCAGGTGTAAAGGACACCAATATCCACTTCCATAATTCAAAGTCTAAGTGGAGAACTACACATTACTAAGTTAACAATTTACTCCCCTATAGGTTATTTACCTAATGACAATTCACCTGAAACAACTTACTAAAACAAAAACAAATCTCAGAAATCTTTCATCACCTTGACAATAAAATGTGAAGAGCCCCACATATTCAAATACATAAAGATGGCTCACTTCCTACCACTACAGTTTCCAGAAGTGAACAATGAAGACAGCCCAAGTCAAAATCTATTTAAATACCTATCCTCTGCTTAATTGCTGACTTGGCTCATTCCTGCCACATTACAGGTACAATACTGGGAAATAATCATGTCTCTGTGCAACTAATCAATACCACTCCGAAAAGTAGGGGCACACTGTGCCTACTTACAGCTAAAGGTGAATTACCTGCCCCCGCAGACTTTCAAGTTCCTTAAAGAAAAGCAAGGGAGGAAGGGGAACACTATCTAATCACAATAGGGCCAGGGTAGGAGTGGGAGGGTTCCTTTTCATTACTTATTCAGCATTACAACCTAAATGACCCAGACAATCAGCACTATCAGCAATACGCCTTTAATCCTGGAGGCAGGTAGAGCTGTTGAGTTTGAGGCCAGCCTGGTCTACACAGTGGAGTTCCCAGCCAGTCAGGAATGCATAGTGAAGCTCTTGTCTCAGAAAGGGAAGAAGAATTTTGCTTAAGCACACAGCAAGAGCACACACATGCAGTAGAAACTGGATTCTAAGCTTTGACTCTTCAGTCCTCTCCTGGGCTGTTGACAAACCTCCATACTCTGCACTCTAGAGAGCAGGCGGTAAGACCCAAACTAAAGGGTCGCCTATGGTGCCAGAATGCTTCTGGAGAAGATGGTCCACAAATCAGACAGCAAAGCTGGGACTAGCAATACGGCTCAGATTGTTAAGGTACTTGCTGCCAAGCCTTGTGACTGAGTTTGATCCCTGCGACCCATGTGGTAAGAGAGAACTGATGCCCCAAAGATGTCAACTGATCTCCATATACCCCCCCCAGTACAGTACACTAAATATAATTTTCAAAAAATACATTCAATTTTTTTTTACTATGTTCAATGAGACACATGTCTAACGTCCTAACCTGTGACTATGTGAGGCTAGATGTCAGGGGAGAATTAAGACTGTAGGTGGCATTAAGGTATTAATCAGATGACATCTATTAAAACAGTTCTATTGTCCTTAACTATGCAGAGAATTAGAGGCCTGGCTATAGAATCTTCAGGGAAATACTCTATGGTTGGTTCTAAATACAGAGCAAATGGGCCACGAGCCAAGGAATGTGGGCAGCCTCTAAGAGCTGGAACAGCCACGGAATGAATGTGTCCTGCAGGGACATCTGATTTTAGCCCAACTAGACTTCTCACCTACAAATAATAAATTCAGACGGGTTCAAGCAGTCCATTTGTGGCAATTTGTTATAAAAATAGAGTCAAAGGCCCTCCCTGAGCTGATTCCTGGGTCATAGCTAGCCTTGCTGTCACAATGACTGTCAACTGTCAGGTTTAAGCACACCAAGTCCTTTGCATCCAAGCTCAAGAAACCGAAACTGAGTGTGCTACACTGAAGAACACTTGCTGATGAGAAATGAAAACCAGTGCTGACCTGGGGGAAGATGTGCACATGCGCACCTTGCACGCCACACACAAAAAGCCACAGCACAATGAGCTTGACCCCAGAGGCCCGAGGCCAACGAGCACAGAAGGTTTCACTTGGCAAAGGCTTCTGAAGCAGGGCAGCAGTTGTGACATTGTCTAAAACTGAACTTTTGTAGACATGTGGTCAAAGCTTTCAAGAATGGCAAGAAAAGCAGATACACCAAACAGTCGCCAACACAAGCGCACACCCTTGCCGCCATCCACGCTTCCTCAAGCCAAGCCTCCACACCTCTGAATCTTTACAAAGCTTATCTCTACCAGGAGTTTTCCAATCCCCTTTCATCTGACCCTTCCTTAACCATTCTTCAGATCTCAGCACACCTCTGCCTGAAGAAAACCATTCCCTGGCACTGGGCGAATGCAGCTTAATGCTGCTTACACAGTATCCGAACCTCAAGAGAGAGTCCCTTTGCCCTTTGTAGCTTCTAGAAGCTGCCCACATTCCTTTTCCCATGGACAGGCCTAATTTCAAACTCTCAAAATGCAAAGACTGGGATGCCTTTTTCCAAGGCCTGCTGCCTGACTCAGAAATCATGATTTTGAAAATCATGAACTCCAAGTTATCACCAAGTATTTCTGTATCTGGCACTTATCACAGAGTTTCAACAATACTTCAAGAGGAAAACAGGAGACCTCAGGAGTGCCTCCAGCAGTTCTGGAAAGCGACAGACTAAGACAAGTCTTACTAGGCTAAAATTCAGGACTGAATTTTACTAGAGCAAAGGCTATAGATTTTGTACTGGCCCCTTCTGGAGGCTTCATCTAAGCAGCATACAACCGTGTTTCTGTTACTGAAACACCTTCTCTGCCACTTCAGACCCCTCATCTTCTCCAATAAGAATTACTGCTGGGCAGTGGTGGCGCACGCCTTTAATCCCAGCACTTGGGAGGCAGAGGCAGGAAGATTTCTGAGTTTGAGGCCAGCCTGGTCTACAGAGTGAGTTCCAGGACAGCCAAGGCTACACAGAGAAACCTTGTTTCGAAAAACCAAAAGAATTGCTTCCGTTCGATCACGCCAGATAGAACTGTATGTCTCTTTGTATGTATCACACTTTGTATGTAGGTATGACTTTCTTGGAATTTGTTATGTAGACTAGGCTGGCCTTGAACGCATAGAGATCTAGTGGCCTCTGCCTTCTGAGTGCTGGGAATAAAGCTGTGCACCACCACACCAGGCTCAGATCACAATCTTACCTGAACATTCAAAAGTCTAGTCACAATTTTTTATTTCGTTAGTTATTTATTTTTTACTTTTTTGAGACGCTACCTCACTATGCATCTTCGGCTGGTCTGAAATGTATTATTTACATCAGGCTGGCCTCAAACTTTCAGAAATTTCCAGAGTGCTGGCTGGGTATACGGGCATGTGCCAACTCGCCTAGCTTGTCGGTCATTTTAGATCCAGCTGAAGCACCACTTAACCGTTCCTTTAAACTCCCCCGTTACAAGGCTCAGCACGGCAAGGCTTCACAGCTCTTCCTCTACACTTGAACTGGTTTTTCTCATCACAGTCTCAGGGGCTTTTGTTGCATGACCGTAACTCACCCTCTGGCAAGCCAACAGCCCAGAGAGATGGTCTATCAGGGAAACTTTGCAAGAGTGGATGGAGAGAGGAGGAAAGGGCGGAAGGCAGAATGAACCAAGTGACTAAAGTGATCAAAACAGCGACCAAGCCCTAGACGTTGACACAGTAAGGGGGGTAAAGCTGTTCGTGGTTCTCAGAACATTCTAAAGCAAGAAGGAAATACGAAGGTAGGTTCCCATCTTCAGTTGAGTACCTACTACAAGCTGCTGCTGGGAATACACAGTCTGCCATTCAAAGATTTTATAACCCGGTGTTCTAAAGCAAATGGAATAAAGGGGATTCTCAGCGCTGATTCCTTACCTGGCCTGGGTACTTTTAAAACAGTGCCTCATTTAATCTAATCCTCTCAAAGGTGCTACCGGCAGAGATCACTAAACTCAGATTCTCCAAAAAGCTTGGACTAAATCAAACTTTGCAACCATTCTGTATCTTCTGGGCAATCCCAGGTGGCTGACCTACTACGAACATAGCCTTCTCCAGGCTGATATTATTCTATCTCATCCCACCTCAGTACTGACTATGAACGGGCCTCACCTCTAGAAAAGGTCCCTTCCAGACTGTCCCACTTCAGACTTCCCCTTCCAACAGTTTAGTGTGTGGATGAGTTTTCAAAAGGAAGTTGGGGCTGGAGAGTGGCTGGCTCAGTTAAGTCCTCTTCCATTGGATCTGAATTTCTAGCACCCATGTCAGAAGACTTACAACTACCTGAAACTCTAGCTCCAGAGAGATCTGACTGATGCCTCTGACGTATGTGAGCATCTACACCAACATGAGTGCACGCACGCGCGCACATGCACCACCACACACACACACACACACACACACACACAGACATAAGTAAAAAATCTTTTTAAAAAAGTTATTTTAAAAGCAGAATTTACCTGAAATATTGCTAGGGACAATAAACGGGGATCACCAAAAAAATTGATAGTTATAAACTCAGAACCCTGAGAGGTGTGAAAGGCACAGCAAATAACCAAACCATACACTATAATAACAATTACTTATTAGGTTATTATTACAGACAAAGATGTCTGAGTATATACAGGGCAAAGACTTTATTAAAGGTTCTTGAGATTGCTTAGTCAGCAGGTTAGACGGGTTAAAAAAAAAATCTGTAGTCAGACAAGTCTATGAAGGCCGAGGAAAAAGAGCTCTCCTGCAGACCTACCCAGATGTGGAGAGAAACCCAAGACACTGCACTGATCAGAAAGAACATCTGCATGATTCTGAATTCTGTGTGTGCTCTCAAAGATGACAGGTTTCCTAGAGCCCACAACCAGAAAGTATCTCTGAGTTAACAGTTTGTCTGGCTACCTTTCCATAAAAAGGACCAGTAATCCCCACTCTGTTTAACCTCATTGCATCATTGACAAAACCAGTGCTACACTTTTGGGCAGAGGCACACTGTTAAATCTGGGTTGTTTGTGACACTTTCAGGATGTCAAGTTGGTTGGGAGTTATACTCTGTCTGATTGTTGTTTCACTCAGTAGTACATCTTTGATGACTCATCTTTGGAAGTAATGTCAAGCCAAGTGAAGCTGGACATGGTGGCACAAGCCTTTAATCCTAGCATTTAGGAGGTAGAGACTGGAGGATCTCTGTGAGTTCAAGGTCAGCCTGTTCTATAGAGCAAGTTCCAGGCCAACCAGGGCTACACAGGGAA
This sequence comes from Rhynchomys soricoides, assembly GCA_019843965.1. Taxonomy (NCBI): domain Eukaryota; kingdom Metazoa; phylum Chordata; class Mammalia; order Rodentia; family Muridae; genus Rhynchomys; species Rhynchomys soricoides. The sequence goes on along the minus strand of JADRCH010000052.1, from coordinate 4,604,692 downwards.
CCCTGTCTCCAAAAAAAAAAACAAAAAAAAAAACCCACATTAAAACTGAAAAATATTCAACTAATACTTCATATGGAGATGCAAATAATTCTCTAAATCCATGTATTACTCAGAATGAAAATCTGGAGAAAGGTAGCTCCCAGGTGACCAGAAAAGAGTTTACAGATGCAATATCCTCATGCTATCTTCAAGTAGTGAGAGCCTAGTACTTAATCTTAGAAAAACAGTAGAAGCAATAATAAAATCTTGTTTCTACCTACAATGTCGAAACTTCGTAACTATGTCAGACACTGCATGCCTGTATCTCAGCATTTGGAAGTGAAAGCAGGAGATCTGGAGTCCAAGGCCAGCATGGCAACTTATTAGAGTCTGTTCTAAGAGCACTGAACTTAGAATTAGGACTAAGTGGTCTCATTCAATAAATCTTTAGTGAACACTTGTAGCTTGCCCACTGAGTTTGCAACACTAAGAACACAGCAATAAAAGAGACAAACAGCCTCTCTCACCAGCCCTCCTCAGGCACAGGTGGAAATGTCTTACCTGCTCACAGTTCTAGATCTTGATTTTGCCTGCCAAAGCAGGGAACTAGACAAAGTGTTTTCCAGAATGTGCTCCAGAGCTAACTAGACCTCCGTCTCCATCTTAGCGTTCTGTGGAAAATCAAATCTGTCTTTAAAACACTTTGTTTCTTTTTTAAAATTATTTTATGTGAGGTATGTTTTTGTCTACACCCATGTCTGTGAATCATGTGTGTGCATCACACGCAAGTCTGGTGCCCCCCAGAGGCCAGAAGAGGACACTGGAAATCCTGTGACTTGAATTACAAACAGTTGTGAGGCAGCATGTGAGCGCACCCTGGTCCTCTGGAAAAGTAACCAGTGCTCTTAGCTGCTGAGCCATTAGCTCAGTGCTCTTAACTGCTAAGCCATCTCTCCAGCCCCCATTTGCTGTTTCATGTAAAAGAAAAGAACTGACACTGAAGACTTCAGGGAGAAGTTGTGTGGGTCTTTTCCCTTCCCAAGCAAGCTCCAGTGGACAGCATATAACTTCAGTTCTGATGATTCCTACCTGAATTACAAGTCAGATCCCACAACACTGTCCCCACTCAAGAGGCTGATCACAGATCAGCTGTCACAACTTTCCTTTATGTGATGATAAGTCCCTACTTTATGTGATAAGTTCCTACTACCTGCCCCTTGGAAACACCTTTTCTGGTTTGCTATAAGATACTACAGGGAAGTGTGGCCACACCCATAATCTGAAGATGGAAGCAAAGGGATCAGCAAGCAGTTGGGAGGCTGAGGCAGAAAGATCGGGAGTTCACGGTCATCATCAGTTACACAAGATCGTGCTCAAGCAGAAACAAGTAAGCATGACATTTCAAATGGCTATAACCTCAATTCCATCTCCAAGAAAGGAAAAGAAAAATTTAATAAATAGCCACATCTAAAGGGGGTGCACAAAAGCAAGATCTCGGGGAAGGGGTGCCTCCAAAAGCATGCTAGTCAAACCAGAATGTCCACCCAGAGGTTACTAAGTAGAAACTGAAAGGTCAAATCCTCAGCTCACCAGTCCCATCCTGAGGCTACCCGGGCCCGTCTTGTGATTTAATTATACTAGTATAAAATAGGTGCAGAGCCAGTGGTCATTATGAGTAACAAAGACCTCCTATCTCTCCAAATCTACTCCAAGAGGTTGGGCTCCGTGTGACAGGACCAGAGAGCGCTCACAGTCTACCAAGGTTATGAAGGAAGTGCCCTCATTCAGTCTGCCATGGTGTTTCTCTTGTCACTGGCTTGTTTTCCCATGGAACTTTTCATACTTCTGATCTATATTTTGTATTATTACCACAGCTGAATTTCCAGAAATACAGTAAAAAGCAAAGTGATTTCTGTATTTAACAAAAACTGACATTATTGCTTAACCTTCATGATTACTTTTTCCAAAACTGAGAAACACAATCAGATCTGATCCTCTCATCTCTGTGCACATTAATCCCTTCCACAAAGCCAAACCGAACCGGTCTGTAGCTCTTTATTTCCAAATGCCTCAGCACGACGTGGCAAGACCTTTCGGCAACCTGGCCTCTTGTACCACTCCTTTCACCTTGCTCCTCAGCCTCTCCCTCCCACCCAGTTCCCTTTGCTCTCCTCCACCGGAAGCTTCCAGCTTCTACCCAGGGCCTGCTCTTTCTAAGTGCACACTTCCAGGATTGTTCCCGATGTAACCTCTTCCTAGAGACAGTCCTCCTCTCTCCCCCACCCCCACCCCCACTACCTACCAAAGCAAAGCACTAAAGACCAGCCAGAACCGATTTGAATGTTGCCCAAATACAACTCAGGAGAAGGGATTAGGTCTCATCTACTACTCGGAATACCGATCTGGTAGCCAAGCAACAGATGCTAAAGGACGATTCAGACTTTATCATGAAGAGTAAGTATAAAGAGAAAACAAGCATCAGTTCCACTGGGCAGCAAGGCATCCTACATCCATGTGGCTGAGTACATGTCCTGGCACCTCTGTGTCGTCTCAAAATATGAAAATGACACTCGAAAAACCAAGGACACCATCCTTGAAACTGTTAAACATGAATTTATAATGTTCTAACCAGGGGACCTATTTCTAAGTTATGATGTTCTGGTTGCTCCCCATACAAAGATGTGTTAAAAACAAAATAAAGCTGTAATGTAAGTTAGCATTTACAAGAAGCCTACCTAAGTTGGATTTCCAGAACCTACATGGTAGAAAGAACCAACTCCCAGAAGTTGTCCTCGACCTCCATGTGCTCCAGGAGCACATTCATTTATACACATGCACACAAAATAGACAAAGCTGCTCACTAATCATTTTTTCACTTGGACAAGTGTGATATCACCAGTGACACTGTTCACCTTCAAATGCTCTTTATACTAAACAACAACTCTAAGAAGCATGACATATTGATAAGACCAACCTGGAGATCTCAAGACTGAACCATCATTTTTTTAAAAATTGTGAATAAAAATCCCACCTTATTTTCTGGGCGTTACATGTTTGAAAGGCATTATCAATTTTCCAAACTTCGGCTGTAAATTTTGATTAGCACACTGTGTAAACTAGGTCAATGATTTGATGGGTACTGGGTGGTTTTGGTTTTTGACACAGGACAGAAGGATTTTCTTAGCTTTGATTACTTTGGGAGGGTCTCATGAGACACACTGTCAAGTCTCTAAAGAGGCCCCCTCCCCCAATACTATTCAGGAACATTCCAGATCTCTACAGCAGGGGCTAGGCATGCTAGGGTAAGATCATTTCTCAGCAATAACTCCTGCATGCTCGGATCCTATAACCTCAGTATGAAAGCCACATTCGTGTTTCCCTACGCAGGCCTCGCCTCAAAACAGGGCAAAGCAACTCTGGCACGCTTTTCTAGATTTTAAAGTGAAACTGGAGATGGGGGAATCTAAAGATGTTCGCTTAGATCCTTTTGACACCTGCTACCTCACGAACAATACTACAAGCAAACTCCAAAGACTTGAGCAGCAACCGCAGCGGCAAACCACAACAGATCCCGAGGCCGAAATGGGTCGGGGTTACAGCTGCACTTCTGCCTACAAACTTGGGAGCAAACTAAGTTCCCTTCCAGGCAGCGCACTTGCTGGGCCTTAAAAAAAGAAAAAAAAAATCAAAGCTACATTCCTGGGGCCGGGAGGATGCGATCCACCAGGTACCAAGGCTGCTCCAAAGCCTCCATAGACCACGCACTCTGCGGCTTCGGCGTCCAGTGAGCTCTCCGCGCCGAAAGGGTCGCCCGGGGCAACCGGCCGGCGCCCAGGTCCGAGCAGACGGTCGTGCTGGCCGCCGACCCCTACGTATGGCCTCTGTCCGCGCTGATGGCAGGCCTGGATGGCAGACCGCCGGCGGCCCCGCCCTGCCATCCCCTCGGCCGTTCCCCTCGCCGCACCGCGGCCTTCAGGCTCCACCGCGGCCTCGGGGCCCCACCGCGGCCTCCACGTCCCGGCCCTGCCCGCCCCGAGCCACCGCGCAGGCCGCCCGCCCGCCAGCCCTCTCTCCCTCCCGCCTGCCTAGGCCCCGCGCCGCGCCGCGCCGCGCCGCGCCCCAGCCTCCCGCCTCACCGTTTTGCTGCGGCGGCGCCAGGCCGGAGACTGCTCCGCCGAGCTTGGGCGGCATCCGGGCGCCGGCGGCCGGGTGAGGGGACCCAGCGGGGGCCGACATGACGGCGCGGCTGGCGGCGGCAGCTCCTCCGCGGCGGGAGATGGGCGGAGGGAAGGAAGGCGGGGCCGCGGAGGAAGAGGAAGAGGAAGGAACGCGCCCGCGTCACAGGCCGAGTCACTCTCACTGAGGACCGCGGCCCGGGCACCCACGCTGGGCCACGCCACCGCACGCGCGCGGACCCCGGCCCAGCCCTCCCGCGCCAGCGCCCCCTGCAGGCCGGAGCTGCGCGACCACCTCCCCGCACAGGCCAGGCTGCGGCGTCGCCGCCGAAGGGGAAGGCGCGGGCCACTGGGGCCGCTACCCGGATGGAGCCTGCGCCCTGCAGGGCTGCAGAAGAACGGTGCAAAGCTGCGGGCTGAGGTCCCGAGTCCTGGGTCAAGCCAGTCCCAGCCCACCCACGTACCCTTCCTTGGAAGAGGAAGCCTGGCTTTGGATTTATTATTTATTCTTGTACACACACACACAATTCCAAATTAGCAGTACAATCAAGCCAAATGTTTATTGGAGAGATGTTATTCCCAAGCAAAAGACATTTCTCTCTGACAGAGTCTCAATGACAATGGCAGTAGTCAAAACTTTAACCAGTGACTTTAAACACTAGGGGAAGAGGGAAACGAACACCTAATAAAAGGAGAGCTTGAAGACAAACTTTATCACCCCTACCCCCACCCCACCCCCGGCCAAGGGTTGGCCCCGCCCATTGCTGTTTAGGAAAGCGGTGGCATCCAGAAGACAGGTCAGCTTGCTTTGACAACCTTAGTGTGAACTCTTTGAAGCAATCTCCCTGGTCCATGCATCATGCTGACTGGCAGGCAAGGACTGCATTATCCAAGTCATTTGGGCATCTTGGTCTCAACTAGGTCACGGTCACACCGTAGTGGGTGTGCAACTGCTCAGAAACGGTTGGATTGAGAATGACATCTAGTAAGATGACATTTCCGAAGCGGTGGAATCCTATTTACTGGACGGTTATGCCAACCTTAAAGCTTCGTAGATGTAGAACACAAAGCCTTCCTTAAATAGTTGCGAGAATTAATGACGTATGCCCTATTGAACCACACTAAAAATAAACTCTGGAGTTCTGAGATTTCCAACTACATTATGCTCTATATTCGTATATATTGTGGCATTGTTCAACTTCCTCACAGAAACTCAATCTTCCTGAGCTAGAAATCACACCCCCACTTCATCAAGGAGGTCACAGTTCAAGCTCCAGCCCTTGCTAGGAGTCCTTTGAATTTGCTTAAATTAAGGATGACCCCATGTGAGTAAGGGAATAATAGGCAATTGGCTTTCTGCCTCTGCACTGTGTCCCTGAGGTTAGCTGATTTGAATCAGGTGTGTGGATATGTTATCTCTTCCGGGAAGATTCCTCACACAGACTGAGATTACATTTTCATAGATCTCCATAATGTAATTTACTTCAAAATTATTTACTTTTGTTTGTGGGTTGTGTTGGGTCCAAAGGAACCTCCAGTACCCCAAATTCCAAAAGGCAGTCCAAACATCCAGACAGGAACTCAGCCTGGACTATAGGAGGATTTCTGGCAGTTAAATATAAGGCAGCCTTCCTCACAAACTTGTGAAACTGGTTCCCCTCTGTGGTGGTTTGAATAGGTATGGCCCCATAGACTCATGTGTTTGAATGCTTGGCCTATAGGGATTGGCACTATTAGGAGGTGTGGCCTTGATGGGGGAATTATCTCACCGTGTTTGGAGGTTTTGAGGTCTCATATGCTCAAGCTACACCCAGTATGGTGCAGTCTCCTTCTGCTGCCTGCAGATCAAGATGTAGAATCTCGGATCCTCCAGCACCATGCTTGCAGGTTGCCATCCTTCCCACCATGATGATAATGGACTAAACCTCAGAAACTGTAAACCAGCCCCAAATTAAATGCCTTGCTTTACAAGTGTTCTCGTGGTCATGGTGTCTCCTCACAGCAATGAAACCTTAAGACACTCTCCATCAAAAGGAGTTACTTCCCATACCTCTGGCAGAAGCCCATGCCCCTAACCCTTCAAAGCCCATCCCAGCCCTTCTCACCTCCTCCCAACCCTGAATTCCCTCCAGCTCAAGGATCCCCACCCCCACCCCCCAGCTACCCCGGCTCCTTAGAACCCTGCTATTCTTGTGTGCTTTCCCTCTCCCTCTCTCCATCAGCTCCCGACTCTCTCATCATGTGTTCTCTACCTCTTGCTATTCTCCCCTGTCTTGTAGAGAACCCTGCCCATGTCCAGTCTGCTGGCCATGTTCATTCCACTTCTTTCTTTGCTCTGAGCGCTCTCTCTCTCTCACCCCTACAATTAAAATCTTCACCTTAATCATACCATGGATCAATCATACTGTCAGTTTATACAGGTTGGTTTTTTAGGGGGTGGAGTGGGAGTGGTATTGTTTGTTTGTTTGTTTGTTTATTTATTTATTTATTTTGGTTTTTCCAGATAGGGTTTCTCTGTGTAGCCCTGGCTGTCCTGGAACTCACTCTGTAGACCAGGCTTGCCTGGAACTCAGAAATCCACCTGTCTGCCTCCCAAGTGCTGGGGTTAAGGGCATGTGCCACCACCGCCCGGCTTTGTTTTACTTTTGAGACAAGCTCTCACTATGTAGCTCCAAGCTGGCAGATCCTCCTGCCTCAGGCCCACTACACATGGCTCTTCACAATCTGTAGCACCAGTTACCCATTAATTCACTATAGTATTTGTATTTGTCAGGTGTGGAACAGTGGACTATGCCAGGAAACTTAGTAAGGTGAGTGGATCCGAACTGCTGGCACCCAGGTGCCCACCTGAGACAGTAGGTGCCTCCCTGCTCCCTGCCAGATTCCTGGCCTGAAACACGTGACGTCATCTGGTCATGTAGCCCAGAACGAAGTTCTCCAGGCTAATGAGGTATCTAGAGACCCAGAGGGTTAGCCAATACGTTTCCCTTCCTGGACATTCCTTCTTGTAAAAGGTATTTATTTAATCTTTGGTCCACCCTGAGAAGGTGGTATGCACCCATTTTCTTCAATGAACAACTGATAAGCAGTTTGGAACCAAGGACTGTCTCTTCCATCAAGAACGGTCCTGTGGAGCATGGAGAAGGCCTTTGACTACGAAGCAGCGTTATCTAAGCCTCCCACCAAGGCCTCTCTGTGCCCTCAGACAACCACTACCAAGCTAAAGACAATCACCAATGAGCTATGCCAGAGTTCCCATTCCCCCGGCCCCGGGCTTGTCATCCTCAGCTCAAGGGCCCCCAACTCCATTCACAACTCTCCATGACCCAGTGGCGCCAGGATGTCCAAGAGTTTGGGAGCCCTTGGCTCTGGGCTCTTCATCATAGGCTCATGGACCCCTTCCCCACCCCACCCTTGTTCCAGTCTCCTGTGTGGTTTTCCAGAGGTGCTTAGATTCCTGGGAGTCAGGGAATTCCAGCTTTGGTCTCTCTACATCCTAGGCTGTTGTCCCACACCGTGAGTGGTATCTCAGAACTTCCCTAAAGCCCAGCATCCAACAGCGGTGGTGCAGGGTAAACAGAGTCAAGCATTCCGAATTTCGTGTCCTCTGTGTCTTCCACACCCCAGCGGTGGGGCAGAATGCAGAGGTCTCTGGAGTTACAGAACTTATGGAATGTCTCTCTATATTAAGGGAATTTATTGTAATGACTTACAGTTTGTAGTCCAGCAAACTCAACAATGGGCAGCTGTGAATGGGAAGTCCAAGAGTCTAGTAATTGCTCAGTCCCACAAGGCTAAGTGTCTCTGCTGGTCTTCTGTATAAGCTGAAATCCTGAAGACGTAGGTTCCAACAGATGTGCTGGCAAGTAACTCTTCCTCCTTCCAATGTCCTTATGTAGGTCTCCAGCAGAAGGTGTGGCCCAGATTAAAGGTGTGTACCACCTTGCCTGGATTTGGAACTTGCTTTGTCCCAGGCTGGCCTTGAACTCAGATATCTGCTTGCCTCAGTCACCTGGGATTAGTGTGTATTACCTTGCTTGGGCCTAAGCTTTTCATGGCCACTATGCCTCAAGATCTCCATGTCAAGATCTGGGTCAGAAACCTGTGTCTTCTGGCTTCAAGATCTGGATCCCAGGTGTGCCCTCCATGTCTGGATTGTAGTTCATTCCAGATGTATTCAAGTTGACAACCAGGACTAGCCATAGCAGTGTTCTTTCTAGCATGTTTATGACAGTAATCAGGAATTGCTGCACCAAACAGTATATGTCCGTGACCCTTGAGCAGATTTTAAGCTGAAGGAATTGAAGACACAACTGCTGTAGGGAGAATTCCCGACCTTCCCCTGAAGCAGGTCATGAGATGGCATGTACCTTTAAGAGAGTAGCATCCTCACCTCAGGGGACAGGAATGCTTGGATGATTTGAAGGAAACCCATGACCTTCTGCTCTTCCTCAAACCCAGGTTTAAAGCTCATTTCTTCAAATTTCCAATACTTTATGAAAGCCTCAGTATCATATGACATTTTTAAAAGTTTGTACTTTGGTCTTTTGGTATAGAGGATCCAACTGGGAGCTTAATAGAGTTTAGGGACACTTTGGGGGTGGGGGTGGGAGTATCACCAGCCTTTAATTAGCAGAACCAGAGAGAAAGCCAAAGCCTGTTTAGCTCCAGTACTTCCAATTTACTGCAGGCGATTCTGGGTTAGTTTACATTGCTCCTCATAAAGCCGCACTAATTACAATGGCCCATTTCTCCTGTCAATGGATTTTCAGTTTTACATAATTAGTTTCTGAGGCTGGAGAGGTAGCTCGTTGGTAACATGCTTGCATTACAAGCTTGAGGACCTCAGTTGGAGCCCCGAACTGCAAGTCTTTACCTCTCTTTCCTCCCTTCTAACTCCCTGTCTCTACCCTAACTGGGTAGCAGGCCACATGTTGTAACCCCTCCCCTCCTCTCTTTCTTTCTTTCTTTCTTTTTTTTTTTTTTTTTATTTTAATTTTTTTTTTGAGACAGGGTTTCTCTGTGTAGTCCTGGCTGTCCTGGAACTCACTCTGTAGACCAGGCTGGCCTCGAACTCAGAAATCCACCTGCCTCTGCCTCCCAAGTGCTGGGATTAAAGGCGTGCGCCACCACCGCTCTGCTCCCTCTCCTCCTCTCTACCCCATCTCCAGTAGATCAAGCAGATCTTTTCACCTGTGCTGTTATCCCAGCCCATGCTCTGGGAACCTGTCAGTGAAGCCTGGTAGAGAGGCTAATAGGTCAGCCAGTGAAACAAGTAGGCAAGCCTCAGATCCTCATTCTCTTTCCTCCCCTCCAAATCCAATCCCCCAGTCTCATTCTTAGGTCTGTAGCAGACTACCTGTTGTAACTTCTCCTCACACTTGGCCTCCATTCCCAGGGGACTAGAAAATCTTAGTGGAAACCCCTGCTTTCCCTACACCTATGAATCCCCTTAGCTTCACACCCAGTCCATCACCATTTCTAAATGTCAGCTCCTAATACCTAGAAATACATTTTACCCAGAACCCTCAGTGACCACACCTAACAGAAACCCAAAAGAATGCTTTACCAGGCAACACCATACCAGAGAGGGCAACAGAAACCAAGGAACAAAAAACCCACCCAACAAGGAAAGACCAGAACCTAAAATTACAATCATCCCAAACCCAGATGCCTAGATGCCAGCACAAAAACCCAATCAATAATGGAAAATGTGTCTCCATTAGAGCCCAGCAACCCAGCCATAGTAGGCCCTGAGAATCGCAACAGAGCTGAAGTACAAGGAAAAATAGCCTTTAAATAGTCTATGAATATAATGGAGACCCTTAAACAGGAAATGAGTAAATCCCTTAAAGAAAACTGTGAAAGCACAGACAGTGGAAGGATACGAGTAAACCAGTTCAAGACCTCACAGTGGAAATAGAATTAATAATGAAAACCTAAACTGAGGGAAAGCTGAGAGTGAGAAACTTAGGAACTCAAACCTCAGAGGCAAGACTCACCAACAGAATACTAGGAGGAAGAGAGGATCTCAGGAACTGAAGACCTGAAGACATGGTAGAAAAATGGATACTGTAGCAAAGAAAATGTTAAATCATATATATATATATATATATATATATATATATATATATATATATATA
>JADRCH010000052.1:4579262-4594385 GCA_019843965.1 Rhynchomys soricoides | reverse complement strand
ATATATATATATATATATATATATATATATATATATATATATATATATGAGAAACCAATGGAAACTCTAAAATCAGATGGGTTTGGACAGATGTCCAACAGACTCTAAGAGACCACCACAGATGCCACACCAGAAAACTATACCCTGCAAGCCTTTCCATCACAATAGATGGAGAGAATAAGACAGTCCATGATAGACCCAAACTTAAGTAATATCAGTCTACAAATCTGGCCCCACAGAAGGCAATAGAAGAAAGACTCTGATCTAAAGGCATTAAACACAGCCCAGGAAAACACAGCAAACAAATAATGCAATGAATAAATAATCCAAGACCAGCAAATCAAAAGAGGGGAACGCACATCACTACCACCACACAATGACAACAAAATAACAGTAATCAACAAACACTGCTCATTGATATCTCTCAACATCAATGGTCTCAACTCCCCAATAAAAAGACACAGACTAACAGGATGGATAAAAACCAGGATCCATCCTTCCTTTGTATCTAAGAAACATACCTTAACATCAAGGATTGACATTACCTCAGAGTAAAAAGGAAGGAGAAAGATCATCCAATTAAATTAACATAAGAAGCAAGCTAGTGTAGCCATTTTAGTAGACAAAGCATACTAAACACTTTAGTGTAGCAGACAAAGTAGATTTTAAATCAAAACTAATCAGAAGAGATAGGGAAAGACACTTCATACTCATCAAAAGAAAAATCTTCCCATAGGACATTGCAGAGGTAACTCAATCACAAAAGAACACACATGGTATGCACTTACTGATAAGTGGATATTAGCCCAAAAGCTCAGAATACCCAAGATATAATTCACAGACCACATGAAGCTCAAGAAGACAAAAGTGTGGGTGCTTTGGTCCTTCTTAGATGGGGGAACAAAATACTCATGGGAGGAAATATGGAGACAAAGTGTGAAGCACAGACTGAAGGAAAGGCTATCCAGAGGCTGCCCCACCTGGAGAACCATCCCATATACAGTCACCAAACCCAGACACTACTGTGCCAAGAAGTACTTGCTGACAGGAGCCTGATATAGCTTCTTCTGAGAGGCTCTACCAGAGCCTGACAAATACAGAGGTGGACACAGCCAACCGTTGGACTGAGCACGGGGTCCCCAATGGAGGAATTAGAGAAAGGACTGAAGGAGCTGAAGGGGTTTGCAACCCCATCGGAAGAACAACAATATCAACCAACCAGACCTCCCAGAACTCTCAGGGACTAAACCACCAACCTAAGAGTACACATGGAGGGACCCATGGCTCCAGCCGCATATGTAGCAGAGGATAGCCTTTTGGGGCATCGGGAGGAGAGGCCCTTGGTCCTGTGAAGGCTCGATGCCCCAGTGTAGGGGAATTTGAGGGTGGGGAGGTAGAAGTGAGTGGGTGGATGGGGGAATACCTTCATAGAATCAGGGGGAGAGGGGATGCGATAGGGGAGTTGGGGATGGGGGGAGAGAGAACCGGGAAAGGGGATAACATTTGAAATGTAAATAAAGAAAATATCCAATAAAAAATTCTTAACATCTATGCAGCAAACACAAGAGCGTGTAAGTTCAGAGAAGAAAAACTACTACAGCATAAACAACATATGATCCTCGCACACTAATGTTGGGAGACTTGAATTTCCTACTCTTGCCGATAGACAGGTCATCTAAACGAAAACTAAGCAGGGAAATTCTGGCTTGAACTGACATTATAAACCAACAGACCTAACAGATATCTACAGAATATTTCATCCAGGCACAAAGAATATACCTTCTTCTCTGCACCTTATGGAACGTTCTATGAAATTAACCACATACTCAAAACAAGTCTCAACAGATACAAGAAAATTAAAATAACACCCTGCATCCTCTCTGAACACTACGGATTAAAGCTGGCTATCATCAACAACAGAAAGCCTACGAACTCATGGAAACTGAACACCTAACTACTGAATGAAAAATGTATCGAGACAAATTAAGAAAGAAATGAAAGACTTTCTATGACTCAGTGAAAATGAATATGCAACATACCCAAACTTAAAGGACACAATGATGACAGTTCTAAGGGGCAAGCTCGTAGCACTAAATGCCCACATTAAAAAAATAAAATAAAAATGGGCGGGCAGTGGCACACGCCTTTAATCCCAGCACTCAGGAGGCAGAGGCAGGCGGATTTCTGAGTTCGAGGCCAGCCTGGTCTACAGAGTGAGTTCCAGGACAGCCAGGGCTACACAGAGAAACCCTATCTCGAAAAACCAAAAGAGAGAGAGAGAGAGAAAGAGAGAGAGAGAGAGAGAGAGAGAGAGAGAGAGAGAGAGAGAGATCCTGAAAAATGAAACCCCTGGTGGAGGTATCCCCATCCCCAAGTTGTACTACAGATCCATAGTAACAAAAACAGACGGGCTGATCAACAGAATCGAAGTGAAGACAATCCAAATGCCTTTGGACACTTGGTTTTGATAACAAAGCCAAAAATATACACTAGGAAAAAAAGACAGCATCTTCAGCAAATGGTGCTATGCAAACTGGTTGGTAATATAAAAACGAATCCAGAGAGGTCCATACTTATCACCCTGCACAAAACTCAATGCCAAATGGATCAAAGACCTCAACAGAACACCAGATACGGTGAACCTGATAGAAGAGGAAATAAGGAATGATCTTAAACTCAATGGCACCGGAAAGGGGCTTTCTGAAACGAACACGGTTATCATGGACACTAAGAGCAGTGATTAATAAACAGGGCCCTATAAAACTAAAAAGCTCTGCCTGGCAAAGAAAACCATCATTTGTGCAAAGAGACAGTTTACAAAACGGGAACAGCTTCTTATCAACTGCATATCCAATAGAGGACGAATATACAAAATATATAAGAAGTCAAAAAACTAAGTATTTAAAACAAACAAACAAATAACCCAATTTTAAAGATGGGTTACAGATCTAAACAGAATTCCAAAGAGAGAACACTCAGGTGGGTATGAAACACTTTTAAAAAATGTTCAACATCCTGAGTCACCAGGGAACTGAAAATCAAAACGATTTTGAGATTTCATTTTACATTTATCAAAATAGCTAAGATCAATAACACAAGTGACAGCTCCTGCTGGCAAGGATGCAGAGTAAGGGAAACACTCATTCATTACTGGTGGGACTGCAGGCTTATACAGCCACTGTGGGAATCATGTCCTCAGGAAGATAGAAGCTAATCTACCTGAAGATCCAACTATGCCATTCCTGGGCAAAACGTAAAGGATGCTTCATTCTACTACAGAGACACTTGCTCAACTATATTCATTGCTGTCCTATTCATAATAGCCAGAAGTTGAAAACAAATTAGATATTTCTCAGAGAAGCTTCCTCCTGCAGCAGAAAGAAACAAATATAAAGACCCAGAGCCAGGCATAAAGCAGAGAGTGAGCACCCTTGACACTCAGGCCTAAAGATAAATAGCCAGAGGGGATGGAGGAAACAAGGAAACAAAGCTATCTGTATCAACATGATTGATGTACACACAACTCACAGAGACTGTAGAAGCATAGAGCCTGTACTGGTCTGCACCAGATGGAGTCCTATTGATGAAAGAAGTGGACACATGCCACATCCCTAACCCAGAAGCTGTCTCCAATCGATAACCACTTGCAAATAAAAATATAGTTTCCTCCGAGGGAGTCTCACTGGGGGAAACAACCTACTCTTAAGGGTATGCTGTGTGCCCAGCAGTAGATGCCAACAGAAAATGAACTCAAGGACAGGCATCTTTAGAGGTTTCTTGTCTTATAATGTCAGAGTTTTTCATCCTTTTCAATTTTTATCTTAATTAATGAATTGGAATTTTTCAAGACAGGGTCTCACTACATAGCTTTGGCTGTCCTGGAATTTACTATGTAGATCAGGCTGGCCTCAAACTCACAAAGATTCAACTGCTTCTGCCTCCCAAGCAGATAACTGGGATTAATGGTGTGTGTCACCATGCCCTTAAGTTTCATTGCAACATTTACTTTTATTTATTTTCTCTCTCTTTAACACTACAGGTCCACCATGTATATATCATGGCTTCTGGTTTAGGTTTTATGGGATTCCTGAGTGTGCAAACAGGTGGGTTTCTTCATCTGTTTCATTTTATATTATCCCTTAAAAGCCTGTTTGTTTTCCAATGAGGGACTGAAAGGGGATGGATCACCGATTGGGGGGGAGGGGGGGGGACTGGGAAGAGGGAGGGGAAAACCATGATCAGGATATATTATGTGAGAAAAAAGCAACCCATCTTCAATAAAAGGAGAGAGAGAGCGAGAGCGAGAGCGAGAGCGAGAGAGCGAGCTAGGCATGATGGCACATGTTTGTAATCTCAGCACCAGGGAAACAAGAGACAAAGAAATCCCCAGGGATCACAAACCAGCCAGCTTAGTCTACTTGTCACACTGCGGCCAGTGAGAAACCCGGTCAAGAAGAGGAAAGAATAAAAACAAACAAAAAGAAGTGAACAGATCCTGAAGAATAACACGCACATTGTCGCTGATATCTGAATGCTGGTTTACGAGGTGTGCACACCCGTACACGTATACGAGCACATGTGTACACGCTCCCGACACCACAGGCACGCACATTAATTCAGTATTCTATAGAGTGACATGTAAGTCTTAGAGCATCTGAAAGACAGACTCTCCAACCCAAACTCAAATCTAGTGAGTCAGAAATTAAAAGACGGAGCCCAACAAGCTCTGTGTGGGATTGAATCTTGGTCGCAGATCTGATTGGACTGAGAGGTGTCTAAATGTCTCCAAGTACGTCTCTGATCTTGAGGGCCAGAACCCAATCGGTGGTGTAATCCATCCATGAACTCACCATTTGAACGGGCTATTTGAATAGACCAGTGCAACTGTGTGTGGGGTATATCTGGAGGAAGCAGGTCCTTGAGGGCCTGCTCTTACAGAGCACATCTTGGCTCTGGTCTTTCGCCATCATGATTTGTCCTTGCTTCTTGGCTGCCACGAGGTAAGCAGCTTTTCTCTAACATCTCCTTCTCTCATGATGCCTCTCCTTACCATAGACCTGAAACATGGACCGGAACCGCAGAAGACCTGAAGCAGATTGAATAGTGCTTAAGTGTTCCTGTGCTTTTTCTTTCTTTGGTCAGAGTGCTGAACAGTCTAACACGCTCCCTGACACTCCTGTTTGGGGAACTACCACGTTTGAATAGCAAAATTAATCTAAACTGCTCTGTTTGTTTTTACTTTGTGAGAGGCTTCCAGTCCCTCCTCTAGGACATCTCTGCCAACTTCTGCAAGCCAGCCAAAAAGATATTTAACACTAGAGCAGCATGAACATCAACTACTCCAGCTCCTTGTCAAACTGTTTGATGTGTCCAGTTGTTATAATGTTGTGGCCAAGGCTAGGCAGAGAGAAAAAGTGTCTTTGCCTGTGTTTTTTGAGTGCAGGGAAGGAGACATAGTCACTGTCACTCTCAGCAGCCTGAGGAATACCTAGAGTTTCAGGGACAAACTCAGGCCAAAACAGGATTTGTAGCTTTAATGCTAAATACAATTTCAGGGCTAGCTGGTTTATGGAGTTGGAGGCTTTATTAAAGATATTTTAATACAGGTGTGAGCACAAAGGTTAGGAACGCTAAACACAATTTCAGGGCTAGCCAGTTTATGAAGTGGAGTTGCAGGTTTTATCAGAGATATTTTAATACAGGCTTTAGCACAAAGGTTAGAAGAAACTTCTGATATGCTCAGAAAATAGACATACCAAAGGCTGGACACAGCACATTTTTTTGGTGGTTTGTTTGCCTGCTTGCTTGCTTTTTGAGACAGGGTCTTGCTATGTGTCTCTCTGGCTTTTCTCTATGTAGACCAGGCTGGTCTTCAGCTCACAGAGATTTGCCTGCCTTCTCCTCCTGATTGTTGGGAATAGTGCACCACCGTGCCTGGCTCAGGGTCTTATGCATTCAGCTTTAAGCTGGTTCATTGCTATTTTTTTTCTTTTTTTTCTATTTTTTTTTTTTCTTTTTGGTTTTTAGTTTTTCGAGACAGGGTTTCTCTGTATAGCCCTGGCTGTGTAGGAACTCACTCTGTAGACCAGGCTGGCCTCGAACTCAGAAATCCACCTGCCTCTGCCTGCCAAGTGCTGGGATTAAAGGCGTGTGCCACCACTGCCCAGCTGTTCATTGCTATTTTAATGTCCAATATTTATATTGAATGGAATACTGACGCTATGCCATCAGCCTTTGCAGTATATGTTGTTAATTGTGCTGGTGTTCAATCAGAAGCTTCAGTCCTCTCCCTTCCCAGGTCCCCATAATTCCCTGTCTTCCTGTGACTCAGCATGACTGAAATTCATCCCCAGCCACGTACTCAGAAGGGAAATTTTACCAGGTAGTCAAATGAAAGGAAAATGCTCCCACCTACAGGAAATGCTTCCTAATTCTCACACAGATTCTTTGTGTTGTCGGCATGCTGTAGATTCTCTAGTTTCACACTGCACCATATTAGAAATAAAGAGTCGTAAGACAGAGGAAGGAAATGGGTTTGGATAGAGGTGGGCCTGCCGAGAGCAACCATAACTACAAGTTGTCAAAGTAAGTACAGGACACACAAGAGGACTGGGAAATGGAAGAATGAAAACCACACAGTGGCCTGACGCAATAACTGAGGTTGAGCAACGCCACATACTCCCCCGGGAGCATGGGAAACGGCGCTCGAGCCTCCGCCATTGGAGAATTTATAGCCTGGCATTCTTAAGGGAATAGAGCGAAGAATAATTTGCTAAATACACCTGAGTCTCAAGCTGAGCAAGCTTTAGGATAGCACCATATGTCAAGATCAAAACAGATGCTCATAGCGTTGACCCTCAATTACAAAGAATTAAATAGTACCCAGCACATTGTTTGAGAAGATAGGAAGCAGGTGCAGTCCATTTCTAGAGTCGTATAAACGTGCTTGCATATAAACAGACTAGAGGTCAAAAGTTCTGTTGCTCTCCTGTCACCATGGTCAGGAAGAGTATACGCTCAGAGGATGTCTCTGCATCACTAAACAGAAAGGGGAGTCAGGACTTTGAAGCCTCGGAAGCCAGCTCACTCTTCTTTGTTCTGACATGTGTTGACACCTCTAGTGAACAAGTGAATCACTTGAAGATCTTTTTAAAATGCAGGTTCTGAATGGCTTGTTTGGGGCTGCCCTGATATTCTCCATTTATTTACATATTTGAGGCATTATGTTGATCTGACTGGTCTCAAATTTTGAATGATTTCGAATCATCCTCCTGTCTCAACTCTCAGGTATCTGTGAGTCTAGTGCAGGATAGATGTGGCAGGACTTTCCTTATTCAATCTATTTAAATATTAGTGCAGAAGGAGGCCTGTGATTAGACAGGGAAAGGATAGGCAGAGCTAAAAGTTGCAGAGAGGGGGATGCAGACAGAGGGAAGAGGAGAAGGAAGCCGTAAAGGACAGACAGGAAGAAGATTCTGATCCCACGTGGCTTTAAATAGCCACAGGTAGTTATGAATATCATATAGGGTTAGAATAATTGAGGTAACTTGTCTAATTGAGGCAGAAATTATTGTGTGGGCATCTTGTGAATTGAGAATTTATTGATATATAAATCTGACTGATTAATTATAAGTTTCTAGAGTTTTGTTTTACTGGGTTACTGGAAGGTGGGACTGCCGACCACAGGGGGATTACGGCTGAGAAGGTATGGGCAGCACTGAGGCATCGAACCAGAGCTGGGAACACTGTGATCGGTCGTGGCATGAGGGTAGTCTAGAGGCAGAGGAGGCAGGACTGCGCTGGGGCAGAGGGTTGCTGGCAGTAACATGGGAATGGGCTCATTTTTAAATATTTCCTGCAGCAGAAAGATTCTGCTGCTGCTGTTCTGTCGGTTAAGGCGGGGTCTCACACTGTAGCCAGGACTGGCTTCTAACTCACTGTGTAGCTCAAACTGCTTCTTGAGGAGATCCTTTAGCCTCAGCTTCCTGGATGTTGGGATTACAGGCCTGAGCCACCACAATCAGCTTAGAGTCCATATTTTTGATGAGCTTCTAGGTCTATGGGTCATATTTAGTTCTATTAACTGAAGTTCCAGAGAGAGAGAGAGAGAGAGAGAGAGAGAGAGAGAGCGAGAGAGCTATACTCAAGTTAAAAAAGACTTTATAAGATCAAATGACTATACCTTTGATAATGGAGAGTCAGTCAAGTTAAATTACCTTGGACTAACTTTAATCCCTCTGAAAGCCATTCATTACCCTCCACTACGCATGCTCTAGCATCCTTGTGACTGTCAAAGCCTTTAAAAACAGCTGGGTATGGTGGCCCCTGTCTGTAATCCCAGCACTTGAGAGGCAGAGCCAGAGGCAGGTGCATCTGTGAGTTTGAGGCCAGCCTGGTCTACAGAGAAAGTTTCAAGATAGCCAGGATACACAGAGAAACCCTGCCTCAAAAACCAACCAACCAACCAACCAAAAACAGAAACACCAAAGCAAACAAACAAACCCTGAAAATGTGTTCTAGGGACGGAGAGATGGCTCAGTGGCTAAGAGCAGGTTTGATTCCCAGCACCCACAAGTTCACTTAAAACCATCTGAAACTGCAGTCTGGAGGATGATCCAACAGGGAGGAAGGGTTAGACATCAATATATGAATTTTGGGAGGTCACAAACTGACTATAGAAAATGGATTTTCACAGATAATGTATCATTTTTTCCTTCTCTTTAGATTTAGTCATTTCAAATGGGTTGTTTGTAATATAGACTTTTGATGATGAATTTTAAGTTCTCTTCTTTTATTAATTTCTTCAAATAATTTGTCTTACTACCATTTTTAAATTTCTTTTGATTTGTTAATGATGTAGACATTAAGGTGAATATCTATAACGTGTTGTTATTGTTTGTTTGAAAGTCTCACTGTGCACTATTTGCTAGCCTAGAACTCACTATGTAGTCCAGGCTGGCCTCCAACTCTCCCTTCAGCTCCCCAGTGGATCCCTTCAGTCTGAGAACAGCTAAGAAACCGAAGGTTATCCTCAGACTAGCCTGCTTTGGCTTCAAACATCCTTGTCTTTTCTGTAAAAACACCACAATCACCACGTGTGCTCTCTGGTGCCATCTGCTGGGAACAGGAGAAACTGACGCAGGATTCCCCCAGAAAGCAAATCAAAAGACCCTTAATTACAAAGGGTGTTTAGGGAGCAACAATGTCAACTGGCTAGAGCCCCCGGAGCTCCCGGAGACTGGACCACCAACCAAAGAATACACGTGGAGGGCCCCATGGTGCTGGCTGCATATGTGGCAGAGGAGGCCTTTGTTAGCCATCAGTGGGAGGAGAGGCCCTTGGGCCTGAGGATGTTAGATGTCCCAGGGAAGGGATGCTAGGGAGGGAAGATGGGAGTGGGTGGGTGGGGGAGCATTCTCATAGAGGCAGGGGAGGGGAATGGGATAGGGGGTTTCCAAAGGGGAAAACATTTGAAATGTAAATAAAGTAAATATCAAAAAACCAACCAACCAAACAAACAAACAAAGGGCATTTTGTATTACATAGAATTTATTTACATTTTTTTTTTTCTTGTTGAAAAGGTAAATTCAGGATTGGAGAGATGGTTCGGTGGCTAAGAGGTCTGATGCTCTTCCAGAGGACCTGGATTTGATCCAGCATGTTTATTTGGTGGCTCACAACTGTCTCTTACTCCTGTCCCAGGGGATCTAACCCCAAGCATCAGGAATGCCTGTGATGCACACTCGGACATTCAGGTAAAACACCCATATGCATTTAAAAAAAAAAACAAAAAACCTTAAAAAATACAACAAAATAAACCTTAGGTATGTGAAGGAATGTAAAATTTTTTTTCTTCCTTCTTTTTTTTTTTTTTATGAACTTTTGTTTGTTTGTTTGTTTTTGGTTTTTCGAGACAGGGTTTCTCTGAGTAGCCCTGGCTGTCCTGGAACTCATTCTGAAGACCAGGCTGGCCTCGAACTCAAAATCTGCCTACCTCCCGAGTGCTGGGATTAAAGGCGTGCACCACCACTGCCCGTACATTTTTTTCTAAAAAAAAAAAAAAAAACCAAACCAAACCAAAACAAAACAAAACCAGATCTATCAACTCTCCCTTGAGGAGTCCTAAGTATCCTCGGGGCTTGTCTTACTTTCTGTGATTCACTCCAGAGAGTCTTCGGTGTGTCTTACCTGTCAAATGCCTGTCTTCTAATCCTCCTGTTTAAGTCTTCATTGAATTCTTTTTATCCCTCCCCCCATCAAAATAATACCAGGTTTACAAAACGGCAAGCCAGGTGTGGTGGCAGCACATCCTAAAATCCTAGTACTCCAGAAGTGGAGGAAGAAGGACCGTGAGTTCAGGGCCTGCTAGAGAGAGAGAGAGAGAGAGAGAGAGAGAGAGAGAGAGAGAGAGAGCGCGCAAGAACTTGATTGGAGAGATAGTTACAAGCACTGGCTGCTCCTTTAGGGAACGCAGGCTAACTTCCCAGTGCCGCCAAGGCTGCTCACAACCATCTATAACTCCACATCCGGGGCTCTAGAATTCTCCTCTGCCCTCCAAGGACACTAGGCATGTAGGAGGTGCAGACAAAATGTTAATACCAACAAATTGAGGGAAAAAAAAATTAAGAATCAATTGTTAAAAATATCAATTCAGAGCCAGGCAGTGGTGGCGCTCGCCTTTAATCCCAGCACTCTGGAGGCAGAGGCAGGCGATTTCTGAGTTCGAGGTCAGCCTGGTCTACAGAGTGAGTTCCAGGACAGCCAGGGCTACACAGAGAAACCCTGTCTCGAAGAAAAAAAAAAAAATCAATTCAGTGAGAGAGAATATCATACTACATTTGTGAAGTACTCACTGAAACCAAAAGAGGGTCTTAGATCCCCCTGGAACTGCAGTTACAGACTCTGTGAGCTGTCATGAGGTGTTTGGGACTTGAACCTGGATCCTCTGGTGTTCTCAACCAACCACCACAGCATTTCTCTAGCCCTCAGGCTGGTTTTCTTACACCCAGAAGTATGTCCATCCCAGACCACCTCTGGGCTATGTAGTGTTCACTGTCATGCTGGGAATCCAACCCAAGGCCTCACACAAGCAAGACAAGAACTTTACCAACTGAGCTACCCCCCATCCTCCAGTCTCTCAAGTATTTGTTTTTAAACAACTTCATGTTCTTTTTTTTATTTTTGGTTTGGGCAGGTTTGAGATGTGAAATGTACAATTTCACCTCAAATGCACACCTCAAATTATGGCGATCCCCCTGCCTCTGCCTTTGAAGTGCTGGGATTGTTGGGAGTAAGCCATCATACTAGGCTTTTAGGATTTATTTATTTTATGTATATGGGTACCCTGTCTTCAGACACACCAGAAGAAGGAATCAGATCCTATTACAGATGATTGTGAGCCACCATGTGGTTTCTGGGAATTGAACTCAGGACCTCTGGATGAGCAGTCAGTGCTCTTAACCTCTGAGCCATCTCTCCAACCCATTTTCTTTCTTTCTTTTTTTTGTTTTTTGTTTTGTTTTGAGATAGGGTTTCACTATATAGTTGTGGCTGGTCTGAAACTCATTATGTAGATAAAATTGGCTTGAACTCACAGAGATCTGCCTGTCTCTGCCTGCTAAGTGGTAGGATTAAGGACAGTCACCTAAAAATGAGTTTTAAAAGCAGCCCGGAAACTTAATTCTTAGGTCTGCTGGTCTAAAAGTGTTTGTGGGCCTCTATTGCCATCTAGTGGACAGATGCAGTCTGACTTGAGGGAGAGACATTTGATCCGAGAGGACAGTTGATCCCAAAGGAACATGTGGAATATAAAAACTAAATAGACAAAATAATCTACTTCCAGGTAATAACTATAATATCAAAATTATAATGATGTGAGAAATTTTAGGCATTTGACATAGAACCAAAATAGTTAACATTCTCTACCTCTGCTGGACTCCTTCAACTTATGCTCCAGCGTGTGACACTGAACATTCCCCACATCAACAGAGCTGTCTGTGAGGTGGCTCACTCAAGACAACAGGCAAGTCTGTGTTCCACCCAGATCCATTCATCTCACTTAGAATTTTCAGCATTAAGAATCTACTCTTGGGACAATTCCTGCTTTGTTCTCTCTGCGGCAGCCAATCAGTATGAGACAAGGCATGACCAAGGGAAGGGAGATGACTCCAGTCTCTATTTTCCTGGAAAAGCAAGAGGAAAAAAAAAAAAAAAAGCGGAGAATCCTCTTTTTGAGAAAAAGCCCAAGAACTTTGGTGATGGGCAGGTCATCAAGCCCCCAAAAGACCTACCTGCTTCTTCAGAGGACCTTCATACAACGGCTGAAAGTGCTTTCTCTAATGATTAAGCAAGTCTCTCCAGTCCTGGACCAAGCTACCCAGCAGCCTAAACTTGCCTACAGGTACAACCCAAAGACAGATAAGAAGAAGCAGAAGCTGCTGGACATCTCCACTAAGAGATAGCCTGTCCCTAGAGCAGGAGTCAATACTGTCACTACCTTAGTGGGGAACAAGAAGGCTCAGATGGTGGTGGTCACAGGTGGTGTAGACCCCCCCTGAGCTGGTGGTCTTCTAACTTACCCCGCGTTGTAAGATGTGTGAAACCCTACTGTATAGTCAATGGGGAAGGCCAGACTAGGGTGCTGGTCCACACGACAGCATGTAGCATCGTTGCCTGCACACAAGTTGACTCAGAAGACAAGTGTAATTTGGCTATGGGTTAGGGTGTCTGGAGAAAGGTGTATCAGAGGAAAAGCAATTGGCAGCCATGGTAACCAGCTTCTCCCAGCGTTCCATCTGCTGCATGTGGCTGTTCACATGGTGACTAGGCTGAGCCATGGGTCTAGCTGTTGTCAATGAGTTTTGAATTATAATGCTAAAATCCTTGTGACTTTAGGAACATAATGAACATTTGAAAATAAGGCTATGTCACTCTTATACTACGCAGCCATTTTATTTATTTATTTATTTATTTATTTATTTATTATATTTATTGAGGTTAACTTCTCTTTTTTCTTTCCATTTCTTTTTTTAAAAAATAATTTCCTTGAACTTGTTCTTTGACAATTTTCTACTTGTCAAGGCATAAAATGCATTGTGATCATGCGAATCCCCCTTTGTCGTCTCTTCTCCTACCCCTTTTACTGCCTCCCTCTCTTTCCCACATTCATGTCTTTCTGGTTTTCTTTGGAGGCCTATTGGATTTCACCAGGGTCATCTGTGTGACGATGAATTTGAAGCTGTCTATTAGAGCCTGGTGGCTTTCTCAGCAGAGACACCACTGAAGACAATGGCTACCCATCTCCCAGAATCTATCAGGATCCTCTATTTTGGCAGAGAGGAGCAGGGCTTGAAGACCTTCCATTATCAATGACTGACCCAGTCTTGTGCAGGTCCATTGCAGGCAGCTTTAGATGCTGGGGACCCTGATGGGTGTGGCTCATCACGACAGCATTTCACAGCCCCTCCCTTAACGCCTACCCATCACATTCCCTCTGTGCTTTCTTTCTTTCTTTCTTTCTTTCTTTCTTTCTTTCTTTCTTTCTCTCTTCTTTTCTTTTTGTTTGTTTTTCGAGACAGGGTTTCTCTGTGTAGCCCTGGCTGTCCTGGAACTCACTCTGTAGACCAGGCTGGCCTCAAACTCAGAAATCAACCTGCCTCTGCCTCCTGAGTGCTGAGATTAAAGGAGAGCGCCACCACTGCCCGGCCTGCCTTTTCTTCTGAAGTGTTTCCTGAACCTTAGAAGCATTCTTCTCCCTCAACCCTGAGTTTCAAGCTGGCCTGGAACTTGCTGTGTAGCTGAGGCCTTAAACTTGTTTTCTGCCTTTATTCCTGGTTAATTTCTCTAGTGAGGTATTAGATATATAGCAAGTTCAATGCCCTGTCCTATAAACTATGCCAAACGATGTGAGATGGGCTGGATCTAATATATGGAATGATGTATGTGTATGATAATGTAATGGTGTTACCTTTTCACACCTACGACAACATATGCCCCTGGCAGCCAGCTTGCTAGCCATGTATTCATGCCATTGCTGCTTTAATATGCAGGCATTGTAGACAACCATGAGCACACAGCTGCTGTGGTTGCCTGCACAGAGCCTCAAACAAACAAACAAACAAACAGAAAGAAGTTGGGGATATGAGGGTAGAAAGGGGATTAGTGGAGAAGAAGGAGCCAGTGACAGGGAGGGACTGAGAGAGGGCAGTGAGGGAGAGATGTGTTCATAATGCATTGGGAACAAGAATGATACCTCCATTAAAATAGCAGTAACAACTCAAGAACTATTAAACAAAGTGAGGCAAGATGGCATATACCTGTAATCCTAGCATTCTGGAAGGCAAGTGGATCATTGAGGTCAAGGGTAGCCTGATCTATACATCAAGACCATCCAGTTTCAGGCCTTCCAGGGCTCAATAATATGACCCCATCTTTAGCAAGTATCATTGGAAAAAAGTTAACGTGATCTTCCAACAACTGATGGGCTGCTACTAATCAAGCTACATAAGACGAGGTAACATTGCATGTGGTTAGGATGCATTCTAAGACATTCATGATGGCAAGTCACATCAGACCTGACCCTATCTACACTGGATTGCTCAATGCTCAGAATTAGGGATAGCCCAACAGTTAGAGACATGTTTGTAGAAGACTGTACAGTAGGTCTCTGACCTGGTGGCTGGGAGAGTTCTGTCTGGTGACAATTTCTTTGCCCCCTCCCACCTTCCTCCTCATAGTTACAAGCAGGATGCTTTTTCATGCATCTGTTGAGTGTCCATGGGACTATGGGTAACATACTCAACGAGTGAAAAAATTTGATTCCCAGAAAATCAAACCAGGATGGACAAGATGCTCAGTGGGTATAGACCCTTGCCTAGCAAGGCTGGCAACCTGAGTTTGATCCCTAGATTTTAAGGTGGAAGGAGAGAACCCACTCATGAAAGCTGTCCTCTGACCACCACAGGGGCTCACTCACATGCATGTGAACATGCACACGTCCACATGCACACATACACACATGCAAACATACACATGCACACATACACATGCACACATACACATGCACACATACACATGCACACATGCACACATACACATGCACACATGCACACATACACACATGCA
>JADRCH010000052.1:4508639-4579252 GCA_019843965.1 Rhynchomys soricoides | reverse complement strand
ACACATGCACACATGCACACATACACACATGCATACATACACACATGCACACATACACATGCATACATACACACATACACACATACACACATGCACACATACACACATACACACATGCACACATATACATATACACACATGCACACATATACACATACACACATGCACACATATACACATACACACATGCACACATACACACATGTACACATACACACATGTACACATACACACATGCCCACATACACACATACACACATGCACACATGCACACACGCACAGGATGCACTAATACCACAATCAAACAACAGCACAAAGCAAGTCTTTTGGTTGAGGGCAAAATAAATGTAGTTTCAACCTGGAGTTTTTCTTAAGTAGAGTGGCTATAGATTCTGGATTTGTAAAGGTCTGGGCTCAGAGGTCCTTCCCCTGCCTGTAACTATGCTCTTGCTGGGAGGACAGAAAAAGCCTACATGAAGAATCCTCTCCAAGAAGGGGGATGCAGAGGGTGGCTCACAGCCAGTGTGGCTCGATGCCAGCCAATTCCGTACTCTTGGTTGTACTACTGCCCCTGTTAGTGAGAAGAAGCCCTTGTCTCTAGAACCAGTCTGGTAGAGGGCTGTTTGACACCAAGCTAGTATAAACCAGGATTGAAAGGTTCTAGCCTGCTTCCTGATAAAGTTATAAAGGGAGGGGTTTTCAGTGCTACGTCATAAGCTCGCTACAGAATTAGGTTTTTAAAAAAGATTTATTTTGTTATTAATTGTGTATGGTTGTGTGTGTGGATGCTCTCAGATCCCCCTGCCTGGAGTCACAGGAAGTTGGGAGCTGCCTGATTTGGGATCCGAGAACCAAACTCTAGATCTCTGCAAGAATAGTGTGTGTTTTTAAGCTCTGAACCATGTGTCCAGCTCCCAAATCAGATCTGATACACTATAATCACTTTTTATTGGGTGGGCGGCTTTTAATTATTTATTAGTTTTGTTCTCACTATGTGACTTAGGCTAGTCAGGAACTCACAATGTAGCCCAGGCTGACCTCAAGCTCATAATCCACCTGCCTCCACCTCCTGAGTGCTGGGATTACAGATGAACACCTAGCTGACTTTGGTATAATGTGTGTTCAGTAAGTGATTACTCTGTGTAGTGCTCAGCCTTTGCAGTCATTGACTTAGCAAAGACTGAGCAAAAAAAAAAAAAAAAAAAAAAAAAAAAAAAAAAGGGCCGGACAGTGGTGGCGCACGCCTGTAATCCCAGCGCTTGGGAGGCAGAGGCAGGCGGATTTCTGAGTTTGTGACCAGCCTGGTCTACAGAGTGAGTTCCAGGACAGCCAGGGCTACACAGAGAAACCCTGTCTCAAAAATTAAAAAAAAAAAAAAAAAACAAAAACAAAAACAAAACAAAAAAACCCCCAAAAGTTGCAAGAAAAAGTGTCACACCTGAAATTAACCAGACTGAAGACTCTACCATTCGGTGAACCCCTGTTCAGTTAGAGTGGAGCTACCCACTGGGTTTTATATTTTTGCTATCAAATATATTTTATGTACTTATCAACTACCAAACCCCTAAAAATCCACAGCAATGATAGAACTAGAGAAACAGTTAGCTTTATATCCTTTTTCTTGTTCTTTGGGCGCATCCAGTCCTTCCTCATCCCCTGGTATTCAGCTTTTTTTTTTTTTTTTTTAAATCTATATGGGTGCTTTACAGGTTCTAGGTCCCTGACTTGGCTCTTCTGCAAGAGCAACAGCTCCTGACTGAAATAAAGGAAACTTACAAGGTTCAGGAAACTCCTTAAGTGACAAGATTCACAAGGACCCTCAAGATTATGTAAACAGCAATGGCTGGGAAAGGGGGAGCCTCCCATTGACCCAACAGCCATGTAGGTCAGGCAGGGAGCTCCAGAGATACAGTGCTTATGAGTCATTGCCCACACTGGGGTGGGCTATTCTGTAACAAAGCTACTTGAAGTCACCCATGCTTCTGTGAGGAATGTAAATAAACCAATGTAGTTCTCTAAACTAGACGCCGGCTGCTGGAGTCATTTCTTTGGTCTGTCATCTGTGCCTAATCTGGGGTGAGTAGATACTTACATAGTCACAGTGTTTCTCCAGTCCATAGATAAGGGGAAAGGGACACCTTTTCTACAGACACTTTTGGTTTTCATTGATGGCCATTGGTGATGGCTCCCTGAATAACGTGCCCTTTGTAACAGGCTTTTTTGTTCACTATTGTTCCCGCTCCCAGATGCAAATCTTTCTTTATACATATGAGGAGATCAACAACTGCTCATTGAATGAAATGATTGTCTTCTCTTTCTAAATCAGAAAAATTTGCTGATTTTAATGGCTACCTTTGCAGCATCGTAAGGAAACTTACTGCCCACCTTTTTTCCTTCGATCTCAAAAAACTTCCTTAGTCTTTCATCAGAATACGCCTCCCTCCCTTTAAAAATCGTACTTCTCTTCTATTTATTTACTAATTTACAGTGCTGGGAATTGAACCTAGGGCCTCATGCTTGCTAGTCGAACACTCTAATATTAAGCTATGGCCCCAGCCTGCCCTGGTCCCTCTCAAGTATGGATTGAGTAGATACATACAACATGGCTTTAGCATAAGCTTGCCTCATCATCCGCCTCCTCTTCCTCCTCTTCCTCTTCCTCCCCTTCTATATGGAGAGCAAACCAGGGCCTCACACACGCCACCAGTGCCCCACTGCATAGCCCCATACCTTACCTGTCTGCTTCCCTCTCCTCACGTCTGCTCAGCTGTGGCCTCTGGTCTCTTGTCTTCCTGGAGACCCCCAACCCCTTCCCTTTTGGGGCTGGTTTCATGGTGTTTTTCAACATCTGTTATGGTTTAGAGGAACCCTTGTCTAGAATAGAAGTTCTTTCCAGACCACAGTATAACATTCCAGTAAAAGCAAATGAACGAATATACAGCAAGGAAATACTTTTCATAAGGACACTTCTCTGTAAGTGGGCTGCTGCCGCATCTGCCTGTCGTTTAGTCCCGGCAGCCGGGTGGATTGTTCCAGCTGGGTCAGGACCCTTTCCACCGCACTGTGTGGTTTGCTCTCCATGCTTGGCAGACTGTGGGTTCCACTGTGTGTGTTGGCACTGGCTACACAGCAAGTGCAAACAGCTGGCTTTCTTGCTGTTCATCCCATGCCAAAAATATCCCTCGGCTGATGTTTTTAACTGCTTTTGCAGCTAGTAACATCAGTGAGTGGGAAATCAAATATTTTATCTCGAGGTTCATTTTAATGCTATTTTCCAGATGTTTTCTGGGCTGTTCCTCAGATGTTGATTTGTGGTGGTGTTGATATTTTCTTTCTATAGCATCTTATTATTTTGGAACGGTGAGATTTAATTTAGTTGGGGGAAATTGTTCTTTTTTTTTTCTTCTTCCAAATGCTTTGACTTCTGATGACACACAATTATTCTGTGTCTTGTGGTAATCCTACCAACTGTAAACCTCTAGTCTTGGCCTGATTAGAGATAGGACTAGGCAAAAGCAGCTTTAGAAGAAGAACCACATCTGTGCGAAGGCTACCAGACACACCCTGATCATAGGCCTGTGCTAATGTAGAGTCTGAGATATGCCTTATCCAGCCTTCCTCTTTCTCACAGCAGTATGGGTGAGACTCACAGATGCTAAGCAACATGACCACCCAACTAGCTATCAGGAAAATCAGAACCAGGAGCAGGCCTAGTTTTGTGGATCGGAGTCTTTCTCTCCGTGCTCTTACCTGGATGCGTATGTGATGTTACTTGTCCCCCACCCCCAGGAGGCCATCATCAGTTGACAATGATACCTTTTGACAGCATTTTGAAGAGACAGGACAAGCTCTGCTGCTGGTGTCCAGGAATCACCGATCCGTCTCCGTGGGCAGTCCTGCCTTCTGCACACCGCCACTAGACATGCCTGCAGTCTCGTGCTGCAGAAGTATCCCTGGTGTGGAATGGCTCGTTGTGAAGCTTCGTTGCCAGAAACTGATCCCAAACATCCACTCTCCAAGCCCTTCTTTCTCTCCAGAACATCTCCCCTAGAGAACAAACCCACCCAGGGCCTCTTAAAGCTCTGTATCCGCAGGGACAGGGATGTGATGGGGTTTAAGTTTAGTATGCCGTGAGGCAGGCTGGTGTGAGCTTGACAGCAGCTTATAAATAAGTCAGGGGAGATGATGCCGATGATGGGAAGTGAATGTGGGAAAGGCCAGCAGAACAAAAATGTGCTCATTGAGAATGAAGAATGACAGCGTACAGGCAGAACCCCCCAAAGCTGAAATTCTCATAAAACTGTAGGTAAGCTTACATTACGTCTTACAAATTTTAAACTCTGGACCGAGGCCGAAAACATCACCTGCCTTAGGTCTTTGCACAGATACTTATGAGCTACAGGCTAACAAAACTGACCAGCAAAGCACTTCGAAATTTGGTTATAATCTATAGACTGTCAGCTTGGGGGTAACTGGTAAAGTCATTTGTGGTCTCTTTTTGTCTGTTTTAATTGATGGCTTTTCTCTGCAGCTAGCTTTACAGGAGAAATTGAAACACAACTGCTGCATTATAAATCCACGAAGCAAAATAAGTGGCGTTCAGAGAGTTCATCTAACCGCCTTGCTTGCTTCCTTTCCTGGAACATTCCGTGTGGGCTCGGCAGCGTCTCCTGCCTTCAGGGCAGTGGAGTTTGGAACTCAGAGGCTATCTTGGGACAGAAAGGAGCCCATACACACTATTGAAATTGCCCGGAATCAACAGCCAAGAAAGCCTGGAAGAAGAGCATAGGAGTCTCCAACAAGGCTCGCCCGGATGGAAGCTGGCCTGCCTCGACTAGATGAACTCTGCCGTTTGTCATTCTTTTGGCATGGGGGCACTTAGATCCATTGGGGTCCTTTATTCTGTAACACCTACCAATCCTGAACACATTCCTGGTGGATAAGCTGTGACTGTCCAGCCATCAAGATAAAGATGTCCCCTCCTCTGGCCTGGGGCAGATTTACGGCTAGAGGAAACTCAGTTGCAAGCGCCTGCTCTGTGGCTGCTCCGCATGCCATGGTCATTCCATGCCTACCTTCCCCACGGCCGGTGTGGATCTTGTCTGTGGTTTGTGTCCCCACTTCATTCCTTCAGCTCTATGTTTTATAGAGTCTCTCTGTCTCTTCCTTGGGTGTGAGAAGTTCTGGAGTATTTGAACACTGAGTGTAACAGCTCCATTGTACACTTGACTTTGATAACAGCTAGAAGATTTAGGTGATCTAAAAGGAAGCCAAAACGTTTAATTTATGTTTATGTATTGTTCTGGAGCTAGAATCCAGGGCCTTGTGCAAGATAGGAAAGCATTTCTCTATGGAACCATATCCTATGTTCTGGCTTTGGTATCTTGACTTAAAGATGATCTCAGCAGTTGTCTGATCAGTGAGACCCAGATTATGCTTAAGAGATAAAATACATATATATACATATGCAAAATATATACATGTATATGAAAATGACACAATGAAACCCACTCTTGTGCACTAATTAGTAATAATAATACATAAAAATGACCACAACAAATAGCTTTTCTTTTTAGATAGGATCTCATGTAACCCTGGCTAGCTTCAGATTCACTATGTATCCCAGGCTGGCCTTGAACGCCTCATCTTCTTTCTTTGGCCACCTGAATATGGGATTAAAGGTGTGAGGCACCAGGCTGAAAAGGCTGTTCATACACTAGGCAAGCTCTCTAGCACTGAGGTAGATCCTCAGTTCATGAGTAGTGCTAAAGATATTTTTATTAGTATGTATTTATTATATAAAGCAGGGGGCCCTGTCGTGACACTATGGTGAAGGATGTATTCTGACTTATTCATTCCCCATGGTCGCCCTGCCTCCTGTTTGTCTCCTCTCTCTTCCTACATAGAACCTTCTGTTTGTGTGTATATCCACACACATATATAAAGCTTTATGACCCAGGTTCCATATATGAGAAAAAACATGCGATGTATGTCTTTCTGGTCTAGATTGTTCCACCTAATCTGATAATCTTCAATTCTATCAATACTCCTGAAAACGACATAGCTTCACTTTTCTCTACGGCTGAGTAAAGCCCGAGTCTCATTTTCTAAAGAAGTTTCTACTCAGGAAAGGAAGTTGAAATACAGAGAGTTGGATGTATAAAACTCCCTTTTTCAGAGTATTCAACTTCTATAGCAGCAGAAAGCCAAGCCAGACCTTCCCCACCTACGCCGAGAACACATTCTCCTTCCTCACTAGGCCGCTTGTTAGCATTTCCTGTCATCACTTGGTACAATGCTCTTGTCTGCATCTTAAACTTTAACTGGAGAAGGAGAAGCCGATCTCCACCTCTCTTATTTCCCTTGTGAACGGGCACTTGAGCTTTCAAAGCAACAAACCCACCAAGCTACCCATCCAAGACCTGCATGTTGGGACCTGTGAGCTGCACTCCTAGGGGACTCTTCCTGGAATGTGAGGACCTGGTAAGTCGCACAGTGTGGCCCTGTCCTCTCGGCCTCCTCTCTCAACTGCGAGGTATCGATCCCATTAAAATACATATTAAGTGATGGTTTTCTCCAGACACCAACATGGGGCTTCAGGTTATCACGTGTGTGTACGTGTGTGCTCATGGCGCTGTCAGGGAACAAAGCCAGAGGGACACAGCCTGACAGGATGGTTGTAGCCAGGCTAGTTACCTCTTTCCTCTTCCTTTGCGCAGATGTTTTTGTAGTTGGTGTCTTGGCGACACACCGACCCCCACCGCCCCCCCCCCCCCCCCGCTCCCCGTCCCCCTGCATCCCTCCCCTGTGCTGTATGGTACCTCCGATCTTCATTGTCTCCACTCTGGATTATTGTCAGCCACATTCTGCTCTCCTGCCTCCTGTTCATTCACTTCGGCTTGTGAGGCTCATTTCCCCTGAGTACAGGGATGGCTGGGACCACCGTCTGGTTGCACATGTTCAGTCATTCTCATTTGTTCATTGGTTCAATGTCCCTCTTTTTTCTCTTCCCTTAAATCCTTGTCTGAGCTGGCTGTGAGCCATCTTTGTATTCCTCTCTATGTAACCTCTTCCCTTTATGAACATTTCTGTCCTATTTCCTGGGTCCACTCACTATTCCCACATGTGCTTGAAGGTTCTTTTTTGAGACTGACCCAAGCTTGGCTGCTGTACTCTTTAGGGTCAACTGTCTAGATTATTCCTATCTTTCATGTTTTAGGGCCCAGTTCGGTCCAAGGGTCTTCCCTGAATATCCCCAAGAAGCCCTTATTTTCCCTTAGCGCGTTGTGCTTGGGTTTCACTGTGTAATAGCCCTGGCTGTCCTGGACTTGATTTGTAGACCAGGCTGGCCTTGAACTCACTGAGACCCATCTGCCTGTGTCACCCAAGTGCTGGGACTAATGGCGTGCACCACCATGCCCAGCATGCTGTGCTTTTACATTTCTCAGGATACCTACCTCTCCCTGCCTTTCACATTCTCAGGCATGTGCTTGGATGGAGCGGGCAGGGCACCTGCATTTTAATCACAGATCTGAGTATTTGGATGATCTGGGTAGCTAGCTTTTTCAGTTGTCAGCGAACTGCTGACAACAACTGTCTCCTGGGATTTTTTTATTGTGGTCATTAAATGAGACAATATCATGTAATGTAACCCAGTTGCAGGCTGTCATTATGTGGTGAAAATGCAGGAATTGTTGTCATTCTTCCTCTTCTTGCTTTAGTTGCTTTTCTAGGCTATGACTTCATCGACTGTTGGATCTTTTCCATTGCGGGTGCAGCAAATACCTCTTATCAAAGACTAGATAGGATTGTAGGCTTGCCCTTGACAAATCTGTCACATATCCTTTGTTTCCTTTTTTCTTTTTGTCTTTCTTTGTTTCTTTCTCTCTTTGTTTCCTGTTTCTTCCTTTTGTCTTACAACTTTATAAATTTACCCTAGCTCACAGATTGTATACCAAATGGGGCCCTAGACCAGCTGCAGCTTGCTGATCTGTTATTGTAGTCCAGACCCTGTTCCACTGATTAATGCATCTGATTAAAGAAGCGATTACATGATTAGGCCCAATTAGACCTTTCCCATTACTTCAGATCCTTTAGGACTGACCTCTGTTGTAGTGCAAATGTGAAATGTCTCCCATAGGCTCATGTGTTTCAGCACTTGGCCCCCACTGGTGGTGAAGTGTGGGAAGGTCGTAGAGCCTTTGGGAGGGGGATCCTGGTTGGGATAAGTCACTGGGGAGGACCGTGAGGTTTATTTTAATGTAGTATTTAAAATGTATTCGTTGAGAATGTCATCCATGCATACAATGTACTTTGAGTATATCCACCTCTCCCTAGTATGCCCTTCAGTTGCTCCCGTACCCTTCTCTATGTCTACCAATTCCATGCCTCCTCTGCCTCCACTCCCTCCTCCTCCTCCTGAATGTAACCCACAGAATCTACTTATGGGTGCCTGTAAGTGCATGGATATGGGATGATCCATTGAAGCACAGGAAACCTACAAGGGGCCACACACCCAGAGAAAATAATTCTCCTGCAGCAGTTTTTAATTGTTGATAGTTCCTCAGCTATGGACAGGGCTTCTTTGGTTTCTCCTCCATCATTGTTGGAATGTAGTTTGACATGGTCTTGTGTACTGGCTGGTTTTGTGTCAACTTGACACAAGCTGGAGTTATCACAGAGAGAGTGGTTTCAGTTAAGAAAATGCCTCCATGAGATCCAGGTGTAAGGCATTTTCTCAATTAGTGATCAAGGGGGGAGGACCCCTTGTGGGTGGTACCATCCCTGGGCTGGTAGTCTTGGGCTCTATAAGAAAGCCAGCTGAGCAAGCCACGGGAAGCAAGACAGTAAGGAACATCCATCCATGGTCTCTGCATCAGCTCCTGCTTCCTGACCTGCTTGAGTTCCAGTCCTGACTTCCTTTGGTGATGAACAGCAGTGTAGAAGAGTAAGCTCAATAATCCCTTTCCTCCTCAACTTGCTTCTTGGTCTTGATGTTTGTGCAGGAATAGAAACCCTGACTAAGACAAATTGGTACCAGCATAGTGGGGTATTCCTGTGACAACCTGACCATGTTTTGGGGAGGACTGTGGAAGGACATCGGAACTTTGGGCTAGAAGATCCATTCAGTGTTAAGAGCTCTGTGAGATATTCTGTAGGAGCTTGGAAGATAATGTTGAGAACAGTGCAGAAGATGAAGACCTGGCTTGTGAAATTTCAGAGGGAAGATTAAAGACTCTTATCAGGGCCATTGCTATTTTGACTGTGAAGATCCTGTGGTTTTGGTTTAGCTGGGGCTGAAGAATCAGCTGTGATTAACAAGATACCAGAACTACTAAAGCAAAACCATTGCATTACTGGGACTCTTGATGCTGGTTAGCTGGAGCTGGGAAATTGGAGTGATTGGAAAGAGATTAGCATCATTGAGGTGAAATCTTCTGAGAAGTGTTTTCTAAGAGCACAGAGGCTGTGTTCCAGAGATAGCCAGGGTTGTACCTTGTGCTATGGCTAGACTTGGTAATGTGTAAGAGTCGCCCAGGTTGTACTGGTTTTAAAGGCATGAAGGGGTCATGCAAAGGAGTTGAGGCTTAGGCACTGTGAGAGGCCGTGGAAGGCCATTGGAGAAGGTGCAGCCTCAGTTTCAATTGATGGCCCAGGACTGAAGGGATCATGCAAAGGAGGTGAAGGTTGGCATCATGAAGAGAGCCTATGAGAGGCTGTTGGTAAGGCCTAGTTGCAGTGGAAGACAGCAGTGTTTTGGAGATACCAGTACCATGAGATGACCACCAAGAACAGCAGCAGCAGTGGAGTACAGGCATCTGGAGCCTAGAAGACAAGGTGTGTGCTACAAAGGGCAGAGCTGGAGAAGTGACTCAAGCCCTTGGAGGAATCCAGAAGATCGTGAGTGGATCCCAGACATTGAACGGTTGGAGTTTGAATTTGCTTTTGATTGTGACTGTGCCCTGATATATTTTCCCTCCTGAATGAAGAAGGTATTTTAGTGGAGCCCAGAGTTAAGAGACTTCTAAGTAAAAAGACTTCAAATTCTAAGAGATTGGATATTTTTAAAGGGATTGAAATTTTAGTATGTAAGAATTTGCAAAGACTGTGGGACTTTTACAGTTATTTAGATCTTGGGGATGAATAAGAAAGTAAGGGTTGAGGCTTAATAATGATGTATTTGTGTGGGGTCACAAATTGACAAGGGGTCAATTGTACTGGCTGGTTTAGTGTCAACTTGACACAAGCTGGAATTATCACAGAGAAAGTAGTTTCAGTTGAGAAAATGCCTCCATGAGATCCAGGTGTAAGGCATTTTCTCAGTTAGTGATCAAGGGAGGAGGGCCCCTTGTGGGTGGTACCATCCCTGGGCTGGTAGTCCTGGGCTCTATAAGAAAGCCAGCTGAGCAAGCCAGGGGAAGCAAGACAGTATGGGACATCCATCCATGGCCTCTGCATCAGCTCCTGCTTCCTGACCTGCTTGAGTTCCAGTCCTGACTTCCTTTTGTGATGAATGGCAGTGTGGAAAAAGAAACCGAATAAACCCTTTTCTCTCCAACTTGCTTCTTGGTCTTGATGTTTGTGCAGGAATAGAAACCCTGACTAAGATATCTTGGATAGGTCTCGAGCAGGTAATCATAGCTACTGTGAGTCCATGCATGCAATGGCTCTGTTACTCAGGTGACACAGTTACACAGCAACTGACCTGTGTCTCTTACAGACTTTCTGTTCTTTCTTCTGCATTGCTGTGTGAGGCTTTTGGGAAGAGGGTGTGGTATAGCTGTTGCATTTAGGGCTAAGACGAGTCATTTATTCTTTGCTCCTTGTTTGTGCATCTCTGAATTAACTGCTGTCCATTGCAAACAGGAGCTTCTCTGCTGATAGCTACGTTAATCAGTGGGTACAAAGATAATCATTTAGAAGATTGTTTGGTAATATGTCCAAATAGTAATAGGTTCTTCCTTAGGACTTACGACCTCCACAACTGTGGGTTCTTGGCCAGGTTTGCAGAACCAGTTATGGGTTCCTTTCAATGGAGCAGGCCTTAAGTCCAATAAAACGTGGTTGGTTATCGCCATTACCATACCGCTAGTGCACCACTGGGCATAGTGCACATGTTGACAGGTCTGTTGCTAGTGTAACTCACAGGGTTCACAGCGTAAAGCTGTTGGTTGTGTTTCTCCCTCAGCAGCCTGCATACCGTCTTCTGGTACTAGGAAAGTTAGCCAGCAGAAAGATCACAGGCTGCATGTCCTGCGATCAAGTGTGTCATATCAAGAATAGGGCCTTACCACCAAGCTCTGGTAGGCAACCAAGAGTAATGCCAAAGCTTGTATTATTTTTTTTTTTTTGAGGGGGAGGAGAAGTCTCTGGGATCTCCCTTGACTGACAGCTTTAAGGAAAGTATCCCACCCCAGACTTTTTGCCCTAAATGGCTTTTAGGAGGTGTCTTAGTTAGGGTTTTACTGCTGTGAACAGACGCCATGACCAAGGTAACTCTTTTTTTTTTTTTTTTAAATTGGATATTTTCTTTATTTACATTTCAAATGTTATCCCCTTTCCTGGTCCCCCTGGAAACCCCCTATCCCATCCTCTCTCCCCTTGCTTCTATGAGGGTATTCCTCCTCCCTCCTTCCCACTTCTGTCTCCCCCCCTCAAATTCCCTTATACTGGGGCTTCCATCAGGCTTTCACGGGACCAAGGGCCTCTCCTCCCTTTGATGCTTGACAAGGCCATCCTCTGCTACACATGCAGCTGGAGCCATGGATCCCTCCTTGGTTGGTGGTTTAGTCCCTGGGAGTTCTGGGGGTGTCTGGTTGGTTGATATTGTTGTTCTTCCTGTGGGGTTGCAAACCCCTTCAGCTCCTTCAGTCCTTTCTCCAACTCCTCCATTGGGGACCCCATGCTCAGTTCTATGGTCTGCCAAAGTAACTCTTATAAGAACATTTAATTGGGAGCTGTTTTACAAGTTCAGAGATTCAGTCCATTATCATCAAGGCAGGAACATAGCAGCATCCAGGCAGGCAATGTGCAGGAAGAGCTGAGAGTTCTACATCTTCATCTGAAGGCTGCTAGTGGAAGATTGACTTCCAGGTAGCTAGGATGAGGGTCTTAAAGCCCACCCCCTCAGTGACACACCTACTCCAACAAGGCCACACCTCCTAATGGTGCCACTCCCTGGCCAAGCATATACAAACCATCACAGGAGGTGTATTATGCTTGCCATGCAGAGTAACTCGATGTCAGCTCTTTTTTTTAAATGCAACTTTGGAAAGCTTGTAAAATAGTAAATTTCCATACTTACTTAGTGTTCACATCTGCATCCTGGGTCCAGATGTGACATGACCATCCAGCCTTGCTTCCGACCCAGTGCCATCCCACCAGGATGGATAGCATCCCTCTGCAGCTGTAAATGGAAATTAGCCCTTTCTCCCTTAAGTTGCTTTTTGGGGGGGTGGGGGGGATGGTACTTTATCACATCAACTGGAAAGAAATGAAGATAGCTTCTTATGTTTATTTCCCACACCATTTTAAGTCCTGATGTCTGTAGCAGATTTGCGTCTAGAAGTAACCTGCATGAGTCCTTGAAGTGTGGAGCCATCTCTACACAGCGGTGTCTTTTCACATTGCTGGTTTTTCTAGTCCAGTCAAGCAGGGGAGTCC
This sequence comes from Rhynchomys soricoides, assembly GCA_019843965.1. Classification (NCBI taxonomy): domain Eukaryota; kingdom Metazoa; phylum Chordata; class Mammalia; order Rodentia; family Muridae; genus Rhynchomys; species Rhynchomys soricoides. Next base: position 4,566,589 of record JADRCH010000052.1, on the reverse strand, counting down.
TATGTTGAGTCAGCAATTCTAAATTAGTTTGGGAGGAACAAGGGTGAGACTATTTGAACAATAGCAAGCTGGTCCTACACTGCGCTGTTTGTCTTTCCCCTAACATATAAAGTCCTTGCTCCCATGCTGGTTTTAATCAAACATCTGGCAAACCCAGTGTCACTGTGGCAAAGGGGAACTAAGAACACTGGGATTGGCATAGCTTTTTAATGTCCTCTTTGCTGCCACATTTGCATATAAACTCTAGGGAGGCCATCTCATTTTCTCCATTGTGCTTTACCACAACAATTATGGTCACTCTCTTTAGAAACCTTTCAGACGTGCTCGGGAACAGGAGGAGGAACAGTGGCTATCTCTGAGAATTTTTATCTCTGGTGGTTCAAGTCTCCACTCTTCCCTTTACCGACGCTTATCGAAGGAAATAACAGAAGCTACACTTGAAGCACAGGCTACACCTGTGTCTCAACACCATTAAAAATGTTCATTTTTTTTTATCATTAATCAATAATTGTCATACTGAGTATTGGGTTTTTTGTTTGTTTGTTTTTTGTTTTGCTATTGTTAATTTAAAAAGATATTTATGTGTGAATGTGCACACTCTTACCAAAGTGTGCTTGAGGAGGTCAGAGGGCAACTTGGTACAAGTGTACAAGGGTACAAGTGTACAAGGGTACAAGTGTAGGTTTTCTTGGTCAGTTGTGTGGGCCCTGGAGATTGAACTCAAGGAGTGAGGCCTGGTGACAGGTACCTTTACCCACTGAACTATCTTGCCAGCCCCTCGTTCTATCTGTTCTGTGAACTCTATAATTTCATTCGTTTGCTTATGAGACAAACATTAAGCATCAGGCCAGTCAACAAGGTCCACACACAGTTCATCTCTTTACACAATTTGGCTGGGTGTGGTGGCCCATACCTGTAATCACAGGACTCCAGAAGGTAAGGCAGAAGGATCCAGCATTTGAAGCCAACTTGAACTGAGTTCTGTGCTATCCTGAGCTTCACAGAGACCTTTTCTCACCAAGCCAAGCCAAGCCAAGCCAAGCCAAGCCAAGCCAAGCCAAGCCAAACCAAACCAACAAAACCCTAAATCAAATCAAACAAAACCCTAACTAAGCCAGCTGTCAAACCAAGCAAAGCCAGTCGATTTCAGATTTTCATAGTGAAATGATTCTTTATGGAAAATTACCCAAACTTCCACTAGGTGTCACTGCCGTACCCTGAATTAGCCAAATAAAGGCACAGACTAAGAGAAATCTACCCACAAATTCACTTTCATGATTGTTTAAACCATTAATTTGTTATTGGGATGACACAGAAGAAAAGGCACCCACTTCTATATAATTTTGTATAAGTTGTCACTTGCAACTGAAGCTAACTCAATACTTATGTTTATGTTTTAGAAAACCAACTATGGTGGTTTGAGCATGCCTAGCCCAGGGAGTGGCACCATTAGGAGGCGTGGCCCTGTTGGAGTAGGTGTGTCACTGTGGGCATGGGCTATAAGACCCTCATCCTAGCTGCCTGGAAATCAGTCTTCTCCTAGCAGCCTTCAGATGAAGATGTAGAACTCTCAGCTCCTGCATCATGCCTGCCTGGATGCTGCCATGTTCCCATCTTGATGATAATGGACTGAACCTCTGAAGCTGTAAGCCAGCCCTAGTTAAACGTTGTCCTTATAAGAGTTGTCTTGGTCTTGATGTCTGTTCACAGCAGTAAAATCCTGGCTAAGGCAACAAGCAAAAAGAATATACAAAGATAAAAACTTAGAGGAGGCAAAAAAATAAGCAAATGATATAAACAGACTTTAGGAAATGCTACAGTATTTTTTAAAATTAAGATAAACATTATAGATGAGCATGATGATTCATTCCCACATTCCCAGCAACCTAGAGCCTGAGATATGAGGATCATCACGAGTTCAAGGTCAGCCTAAGCTACAAAGCAAGTTCCAGGTTAACCTGGGCTATAGAATGAGACCTTGCCTCAAAAACCTTTCTAAAAAAAAGCAATTACTTTAACAATTAGGCAAAATTCTGTCTTGAAAGAAAAGGAAAACTCGTCTACCTCATTCCCACACCCATAGGGATGTAGTAGCTGCCAGAATATCGAGTGCAGCCTGTGCTTTGGGGGACTATTCACAAGAGTTCTATGATGTCGATGATGAAAAAAAAAATATACGAGATGTAAGCCGGAGAAGGCGCAGCAGCAGCAGCAGCAGCAGCAGCAGCAGCCGTGAGACCCCGACGGTGATGTCTGTCTTCACAGGGGTCAGATCAGTCAAGTGAAGGGAAGCAACGCGGAATGTTCCTCCCTAAACACAGCCATGGGAGTCACACTGTGGGCAGCACGGCTCGTCCCTGCAAGCTCGAAGCCACAAGCAGGGCCTTCAGGAACGGAGTTGCAGGGTCAGAGGCGATGACTCATCGTCTGGAAAGACGCACCTTCCAGAAGCAAGGATGAAGAAAGAAGGGTATTTTATGTCCAGTCTACTATTTCTACCCTTCTGGTTTGCAGTTAAACTGTGACTTCAACCATTTGGTTATGGTAACAGAAGCTTCATTGGAGTTAAAGACTCCTTTAAAAAAATCAAAAACAAACCACAAGATCTGTGACTTCAACCATTTGGTTATGGTAACAGAAGCTTCATTGGAGTTAAAGACTCCTTTAAAAAAACCAAAAACAAACCACAAGATAAACAAGCCTATGCATTCTCGTATTTTCCCTGTAATTCTGCATTTTGCTAATCCAAATAGTCCATTAGGGCTGGATGAACCGTAAATGAAACTCTGAAATTTCTCAAGAGTAAGTAAAGAGTGGCTAGTATTTTCATGAAAAATGAGCAAACACAAAATTACGTTGAGCATGTATTAAAAAGTACTGCTGTACTTAAGTGTTTTTAAAATTCCTTTTATTTTTTAATTACCCTGTGTGTGTGTGTGTGTGTGTGTGTGTGTGTAACTATGTATGTATGCAGGTGTTCATGCAGCCCAGAGGGCAACCTTGGGTGTCATTCCTCAGGCACTAGACACTATTTTTTTTTTTTTCTTAAATGATAAGGTCTTTTGCTGGCCCAGAACTCATCAAGTAGAGATCTGCCTGCCTTTGCCTCCCCAATGCTGAGATTACAAGTGCACCATGCTGTGCTCAGGTTTTTTCACATGAATGTTGAGGATTGAGCTCTGGTCCTCATACTTGAGTGGCAAGACCTTTACCAAGAGAACTATGTTCCAGTCCCATTAGAAAGTATTTTAAGATTGAAACTGAACTTAATAGTACTGAAACATCGGTGTTACATAATAGGGAACCTCATGAATATGTAAATATTATTTACATATTTAATGTTTATGCATTACTTTAGTATCTCTGTAACACCACCAGCACTGCTTCACATTAGCAATGTCTGTACAAGAAGGTGCTTGAATGTTTTTGTCTTTTTGTATATGAACTACCAATAAACATAAGAGTGTGAAGATAAAACATTGCTGAATTACATGAACGTAGTAATTTAATTAACTTATTTAATCATGAAGGATGATTTCAATCTTAGTGATTGAATATGAAATTTAAATTTTAACAATTTGCCTACTATACCCATTTCTGTGGCTCTTAATATGTGTGAACTCTTTTTTTTGGTTCTAAAAAGTGCCCTTAAATGGTTTCATTGATGCTGTTCTCCTCATTACTCAGAATCCCAACCTCTCAGAAGGGTTTCCATCTGCTTATTATGACAGTGGCTTCCTTTTTTCTTGGTTTAGAAAATCATTTAAAACTTATATGATATACATGTTTGTGTGTGTTTGTGCGCACTCAAATGTGCAGTTAATCATGGGAGCCAGAGAGGGCACAAGAATTTCCTGAAATTGGAGTTACAGGCAGTTGTGAACTGTCTGAAGTGGGTGCTGGGAATGGAACTTGAGCGGTACATGTGTTTAATTTTTGAGCTGTCTCTTCAGCCATCCTGATCTATGTTTCTAAAGGATTCGCTCAGTTTTATTTCTTGGCTCAAAAGTTCCCAATTATTTCTGTAGAGTTTTGTTTTCCTTCTGATGCTTTAAGTAACAATGACAAAACTTACAAAACAAAACCAACCATTTATCTGTATGAGCACTTTGGTAGCAAGCATGTGTTTACTATGTGCATGTGGTGCTGGTGACGGCCGGTAGGGGGCATCAGATCCCTTGGAACTGAGTTACACATGTTGTGAGCTGCCGCATGGCTGCTGGAAACTGAATCTGGGTTCCTCTGTCTCTCTAGCCTGTTTGGTCTTCGGAAACAGCGTCTCAAAACTCAACTAGATTCAAACACTGTACATGCCTGCCTCCGTCTCCCATGTGGTACCATAGCTATGTGTCACCAAACTTAGCTTGCTTGCTTGCTTGCTTCCTTCCTTTCATATATATATATATATATATGATATTTAAAGTCTTATATACATATTTAAAGTCTTAGCACTTTTTACATCATTCTTTGAATGTTTCTTTTTATGGTATCTTGCTTTTGTTTCATGGTGGAATATGGTTTTTCTTTGTCATCTTGATCATATAATGATACTTTTGGAGGTTTTTCTCTTCTTCAAAATTGTCTTTTCTCAACTTGCTTACTATGTTGGGGTTCTGTTTTCTGTGATGGGAATGTCATTATTGGATTTCTTTTTTCTTTTTTCTTTTTCGGTTTGCATCATAAGTTTTATTCCTGATGCGGGACAGATCTTTCCATCCCTCAAATGTATTATGTGTCATCATGGAAGGGCCTCGGATGCAGCTCCCATCTCCAGAGAAGGTGAGAAAAAGGTACAGACTGGAGGGATTATTGGATTTCTAGTTCCTCTACTCTCTCCTCATGAAGGAGAAAACGTGAAATTGAAAAGTGATTGGCCAGGCTAGAGAGACGGCTATTTGTTCAGAGCGATTGCTCCTTTTCAGAGGTCCTGAGCTCAGTTCCCAGCACCCATGCCCTGCAGTTCTCAATTGCCTGTAACTCCAGCCCCATGGGGACCCAACACCTCTAGTCTCCATGGGCACTTGCATTCGTGTGCACATACCCACATACATGCATATGATTAAACATAAGACAAATGAAAAGAAATGAGAAAAAGGAAAGGCGATTGGCCTGCTGAGCTTCACAGAAGCGGGAGCTCCTTTGCCGGGGACAGTTTGAGGGCTGGTGTTTGAGGTTTTGCTCTTGGGCAGGTCACACATTCGGAAAGAGGTTTTCAATCTGCGGGTTGCAGGGTCAGCAGCTGGCTGCCAGTTCTCTGTGGCTGAGCCGCCACAGGAGAAGGCTCAGAGCATTTGCATTGAACACAGGCCTTCTGATCAGTAGATGTCTGTCTGGTCTCACAGCACATCTCCCCTTGCCCCAACCGTCTGTTTTATGTGGGTCAACATAAGGGATCTGAGACATCTGTCTGCCCACACTTCCTTATTTGGAACCTGTTCACACTCAGTTTCGGATTTTCCCGGTGTTGCCAATGTCTGATTTTGAGTTTGGAAGTCTGTGGTACAAATTATGCTGGTTATGAATCCTCCTGCAGCCAGCTAGGGATTTCAGGGTTTGGGGATGTTAAATCACTGATCACACATTCTTCTGCTTCCCAACTTCCAAAAATGTCATCGGGGCTGTTTCCTGTTTTCTTCACGATTACAGGCGTCAGGAGCAAACGGATTTATTCTGCTGTCACAGAGTTAGGAAGAAAGAACTAGGTTCATGCAATTTGTATCAACTAACCAAGAAGAATATCCCCTCCCCAGCCCTTTCTTTCTTTCTTTCTTTCTTTCTTTCTTTCTTTCTTTCTTTCTTTCTTTCTTTCTCTCTTTCTCTCTTTCTCTCTTTCTCTCTTTCTCTCTCTCTTTCTTTCTTCTTCTCCTCCTCCTCCTCCTCCTCCTCCTCCTCCTCCTCCTCCTCCTCCTCCTCCTCCTCTTCTTCTTCTTCTTCTTCTTCTTCTTCTTCTTCTTTTGAATCAGAGTATCACTATATAACCCATGCTGGTCTCAAACTCAACAACCTCATGCCTTAGTCTCCTGAGAGGTAGGTTACAAGTGTGTGTCATCACAAGCCTGGCTGGAGTGAGTGTGTTTTTGTCAGGTGAATCAAACTAGCACCTCTTCGGGAGACTGCAAGTAGAACACAGCACCTTCGACTGCTGGGCTCTCCATTCCCCTTTAAAAGCCTTAACCTGCCACAGGCACAGTTTTATACAGACCTGACCTCTGCTCCTCCAGATGAGTTTGATGGTAGGACTCCTGGTGACTTGCATGGTGCCAGAGCCTCTGAACCTGGTTCTGTAGTAAGGAATTGGCCCTCAGCAGGGTCTGGCCATACACGGGGATGATGCTGATGATGTCATTGTTCTTCTTGGAAGGCTCAGACGCATGTTTCCAGTCACAGAGCATCAAGCTGTTGAAATGGAGTGGTTGATTTCTTTCATCTGGACCACATGAGCATCACACTTTACAAAGGCATAGCATCTATGCTAGGAATCCACCATTAGTACAGATTTAGCAGCGTGTGGTACAGCTTGCTGGGTTCAGTTACTTTGGGAAGAATCTGTTCCCCTGTTGAAGCAGTAAGTTCATGTGCAGTGCACCAATCTTCTCATGTTCAACACCTGCAGGGGCCGTGGTGGGTGGATACTGACAAGAACGTCTCACTTGTAGATCTGAACCAGGAACAGAAACAGCTCAGTGTATGTTTGATCATCCATTTCTTGAACTTTTGTCTCATTTCTGTTGCTATAATGAAAATACTGATTAAAAAAAAAAAAACAACTTAGAAAAGAGAGGGTTTACTTGGCTTGCAGTTCCAGGTTTGTGATTGTAGGGAAGTCAAGACAGGAAACTTAGAGCATCACACCTGTAGTCAAGAGCAGAGAGAGAATACAGTCATGTGTTCTTGCTTGCTTCTGCTTAGTTTGATTTCTTGAATCATACTGTTCAGGATTGCTTAGGGAATGACGCTGCTCACAATGGACAGGGCCTTCCTACACCAATTAACAAACAAGACAATTTCCACAGGCTAATTTAATTTAAAAAGTTCCTTATGATACACTCTTATTTATTATTTTATTTTATTTTATTTTATTTTATTTTATTTTATTTATATGAGTACACTGTAGCTGTCTTCAGACACACTGGAAGAGGGCATCGGATCCCATTACAGATGGTTGTAAGCCACCATGTGGTTGCTGGGAATTGAACTCAGGACCTCTGGAAGAGCAGCTAGTGCTCTTAACCACTGAGCCATCTCTCCAGCTCCATGATACACTCTTATGAGGTTTGGAGAGACGGCTCAGTGATTAAGTAGCACCTCTTCCTTTTTGGAAGAGTTCGCTTCTCAGTACCCATGTCAGGTGCTCACAACAGCTTATGACTTCAGTTTTCCAGGGTCAACACTGTCTTCTACTCCTTGCCTGCCCCTAACAACTGCACACACACACACACACACACACACACACAAATCTAAAAAATAATACTCTTTCCTGTCATGATTTTAGGTTGTGTTCAGAGGCTCCAGATTAGATTCCCAGCATGCACAAGGTGCCTCACAACCATTTAGAACTCCAGTCTGGGCATCTGATGCCTTCTTCTGGTCTCTGAAGGTACTAGACACACACATGGTGTACAGACCTACATGCAGACAAAACACTCACAGAAGTAAAATAAAAATAAATTAATATAAAAATGTGGAGAAAGTTTGGAAAGACCTTAGGCTTGTGGATTGGAAGAATCTGTAGAGTGAAAATTCCAATATTGCCTAAGACTAATTGTGGATTCTGTACACTAGCCATGATAATATCAATGGCATCCTTTTATTTTTCTTTTTGAGACAGTCTCGTGTAGTCAAGGCTGACCTTGAACTGAGTATGTAGTGAGTATGATCGTGGGCTCCTGACCCTTCTGCTTCTACCTCCCAAGTTTGAAACCACGCCCAGCTTCCCAGTATCACTCTTTAGAGAACTAGAGTAAACGGCACTAAAATTCATATGGAAGTAAATGACCACACACAGATAAAGCAATCTTGAACCAAAAGAAAAAGAGGAGTTTAAAAGATGACACATAAACTCAAGATACACCACAGGGACAAAACAATGAAGATAAGCACAGTACTGAAGTAAAAGGTGACATGCAGACCAATGAAAGAATATGAAGATCCCATTAATAAATTCATGCATCTCCAACCAACTGATTCCTGAGAAAAATAGTAAAACAAATTAAAGAAAGAACAGAAGCTGGGGAGATGGCTCATCAGTTAAGAGCAGTTAGTACTTATACCCAGATTTGATTCCCAGCGCCCACATCCTGCGACGGTGGGTGTAATTGCCTATAATTCCAGCTCCAGGGAATCCATAGGTATCTGCATGTGTGTACGTGGTACACAGAAACTCACACAGGTACTGTTCTAATTGTGCTTTCTATTGATGTACTAAAGTCTGTGGCCAGCAGCACGTTGGGGAGGAAAGGGCTCATTTAGTCTACATATTCTGAGTCTCAGTGGCTTGAGGGAGGCAAACTCAAGCAGGCAGGCACCCAGAGGCAGGGGCTGACATAGAGGCTATGCAGGAGCACTGCTGATTGGCTTATTCTCCATGGAATGCCCAGTCTGTTTTCATATGTCTTCCAGAACCCTCTGCCCAGAGATGGCACTGCCCAAACTGGTCTTGTAGCTCCCACGTCAATCATTAACCAAGAAAATGTCCCACAGGCTTACTTACAGGACAAGTCGATGGGGTCATTTTCTCAATTGAAATTTCCTCTTCCCAGAATGAGTCTAGGTAGTATCAAGGTGACAAAATACAGTAAACAAACAAACAAACAAAAAACGAACAACTTGGATAGGCACACAGAAATAAAATAAGATAAATACATCTTACAAAAAGGAGAGAAGAACTCCAATAAACAGCGCTGAGAAAACTGGAAACCCACATGCAGAGTGAAACTTGATTGTCTCTCTTCCCACACAAAAATCAACTGAAAATAAATCAAAGACCTAAATGTAAAACCCTGACATGGAGAAATTCCTATAAACAGGAGACACTGTAAGGCAATGTAAGCAAAGAAGATTTTTTTTAGGTTTTTGTTTGTTTTTGTTTAACCCCTAACCCCATCCCTGCTAAAGCACAGGCGACACACACCGGAGATCTGATAGGCAGGATTAGATCAAGAAGCTTCCACATAGTAAGAGGAACAAGCAACAGATGGAAGAGACAATTTACAAGCAGGAGAAAATACTTGTAACTTATCTGACCAAAGACTAAATTCAGAATACATAAAAAATGCAAGAAACCAGTTAATTCATTAAAAAAAGCAAGTAATCTGCTTGAAAAAATGCTAGGAAGATTTTGACATTTCTTCCCCATCAGAGTGGCTGTTGTCAAAAAACAAACCATGAGCAGACACCCGTGAGCACTGGCAAGCAGGGAGCCCTTACCAGACCTGCAGCTTTATGAAGAGCAGCTCTCAGGTTCCTTTAAGGAACTAAAAATAGATGCAGACTGCGGTCATCATATCACACGTGGGAGTTTATACCTGATGGGAGGGAAATTCAGACACCAAAGCCAGGCTGCTTCCTATGGTCTATGAAACACCATTCACAGGAGCCAAGACACAATATGGACCTTGGTGTCCATCAAGATATGCAGGGATAAAAAACGTGATATTTATACCTAATGGAACATTTATTATTCCCTGTAAAAGGATGAAAGCCTGTCATTTGCAGCAAGATGAGTGGAGCTGGAGGATTTTAAGTAAATTAAACTAGACCCCAAACCAAAACGCTGCGTGCGCTCTCTTATATGGAGAATTGTAATGGTTGATATAAAAATAGGATGTTAATGACTCAAGGTTAGAAAGGCAAAAGCTGGAACAGGGGGAAAGCACATTATAATTTCACTGTGTCTGTGACAAATATCAGAGAGAAACATTTTAAAAATTGTCATAGAAACGTGAGCTGGGTGGTGATGGCACACACCTTTAATCCCAGCACTTGGGAGGCAGAGGCCAGCCTGGTCTACAGAGTGAGTTCCAGGATAGTCTGAGCTACCAGAGAAACCTTGTCTAAAAATCCCAAACAGTTTATAGAAACATATTAATTAAAAAAAAAATCATTCACTGAAATTAACCAGACCCAGTCAGTCTATATATTTCAACGAACTTCTACGTAGTTAGAATATAAAAATAGAATATTTTTAATAATATATTTATTGTAGTGTGTGTGTGTGTGTGTGTGTGTGTGTGTGTGTGTGAGAGAGAGACAGAGAGAGAGAGAGAGAGAGAGAGAGAGAGAGAGAGAGAGAATGCATGCTGAGTGGAGGTCAGAAAACAACTTGTGCAAGTCGGTTCTCTTCTTCTACTGTATGGGTCTCCGGATGCCGGTCAGGTTTGGCCCCAAACACCTTTATCCACTGAGCCATCTTACCAGCCTGATAAACCATTTAAAAAGAGGGAATGTGTACTTTGGCTCATGATGGTGGGATGTCAGTGCTGGTGGGCTGACTCCATGACTGCGGGGCTGTGGCAAGGCTATCATGGTGGGAGAGTGGCGGAAAGGCTGCTTCCCTTGTGGCATCCGGGAAGCAGAGAGCAAGACAGAGGATACTGAAGCAAGATCTGTTCTGCAAGGATCCAACATAGTTCATGCTTCCCCTGGCAGCAGGCTCCACCTTCGGAAACTCTCCCATTTAACTTGTCAGCATTCGGGGCCATTTCACATTCAGACCATAGGAGAAGGTGAGAGGTAGGCTCAATAGCATGCTCCCAGACGTGAACGCTAGTGTTCCATAGCCCATGCTCACAAAATTTTGAATGTCTTTTTAAAAAGCTCCTTGACTTAATTCCGCTCAGAAACATATTTTTTTGTCTTCCAGTTTCCTTCCTCTCCTTCCCCAAGGGTTAAAATTACTTTTAATAGAACATTTCCAGAAGGAAGATCTCTAGGTTGCATAATTAAACTATTTCTAAACGTTGAAGTCCTTGTTATTACTTTTTTCTTTCATTAGTTTTCGAGACTTCTGTACAATGTGGTTTGACTCTACTCATCCTCGCCCCCATTTCCCTTCCCCACCCATCCAGTTTTGAGTCTTCCCCACACCCCTGCCAAGTCCAATTTGTGGAGTCCACACTCTCTGGCTGTGGAGCTTGGTCAACCTACTAAGGGACACACCCTTAAAACTGTCTGTTCCTTTCCCGGCCGCTATCAAGTGCCAAGCGCAGCTCAGTCTGGAGGAGGATTTTATGTCCATATCCTCCTCCTTGCTGGGATATTTTTAAATAATAATCTTTCGTATTTATTTATTTTTAATTTCATATGTATCAGTGTTAACTTGTATATATGCCTTTTCGCCACAACTGTGCAACACTTGAAGAGGCTTGAAGGTGGCATCGGATTCCCTGGAACTGGACTAACAGACAGTTGTGAGCTCCCATACTGTTGCTTGGAACTGAACCTGGTTCTCTGCAAGAACAGCACCTGCTCTTAACCGATGAGCATCTCTCCAGTTCACACGCTGGGGTTTTGACAGCAGGCACAAGACCCACACACCCTCAGTGTTTCTTCAGCAGACTTCTAAAAGTACAGGGCTCTGAACTTTTGTGAGCATTTGGCTAATTGCTTGTTAGGCCATGACAACAGCCTGCACTCTCCCCTGAAGCTGTGGAAAGGCCTCTTGGCCTTGACCTCTCAATGGCATTTACGTTGCCTTTTCTTAGAATGTAAAATTGACCAGAGCTAAAGTCCTACTTCATTATCTTCATTTGCAATTTAAATGGGAATCATTTGAACATTCTCAAAGTTATGTGGGCTATTTGATTTCTGATCTTTAAAAATAACTTTGCCACCAAGCATGGTGGCTCATTCTTAGAAATCTAACTTTTATAATTGTAGCCGAGGCCAGCCAGTATGGGCTAAATCTACCCTTTAGAAAAACAGATGGAGTCTGTGTCTTCTTATTGGTCTCCCTTCTTTCATGCTCTGTGGGGAGTTTTGGGTGGCCTACTGTTAACCAAGAAGCTGGATTTATACTAGCCTTTCTCATTGGGCAGGGCAACCAACAGGTTAGCTGCCAGCCTTTATGGTACCACCCCACAGGAAGCAGACCACTTGTGCATAGCCTACATGGACATGAAGTTCCAGGCACTTCCTCCAAGGGCTTGCCCTCATCTAGGGCCTCTGAACTACCTAGAAAACAACCATTGTGTCATTCACGTTGAATCCAGATACTCACTCCTGTACTTATTAAATATCTACAAGGTATCAGAGACTATATAAAAGCCTGGTCTTACCTGAAAATTTCAAGTAGAAAGAAAAAAAAATTACCTTTCTATTGAAACTCTGTACATTATAGGTAAATTTGTTTTTATGGATAAAATATTTAGTTTTTTAACTTTTATTGTGATAAAATAAATGTAAATTTATCAGTCTGTTTATCCTTCGAGTATAGGAAGGCTACTGATTTGCTTGAGTTAATTCTGTATCCAGCCACTTTGCTGAAGTTGTTTATCAGCTGTAACAGATCTCTGGTGGAATTTTTCGGGTCACTTAAGTATATGATCATATCATCTGCAAGTAGTGATATTTTGATTTCTTCCTTTCCAATTTATATCCCTTTGACCTCCTTTTGTTGTCTGATTGCTCTAGCTAGAACTTCAAGTACTATATTGAATAGGTAGGGAGAGAGAGGGCAGCCTTGTCTAGTCCCTGATTTTAGTGGGATTGTTTCAAGTTTCTCTCCATTTAGTTTGATGTTGGCCACTGGTTTGCTGTATATTGCTTTTATTATGTTTAGGTATGGGCCTTGAACTCCCGATCTTTCCAAGACTTTTATCATGAAGGGATGTTGAATTTTGTCAAATGCTTTTTTAGCATCTAATGAACAGAGAAATGGATACAGAAAATGTGGTACATTTACACAATGGAATACTACTCAGCTATTAAAAACAATGACTTCATGAAATTCACAGGCAAATGGATGGAACTTGAAAATATCATCCTGAGGGAGGTAACTCAGTCACAAAAGAATGAACAAGGTGTGTACTCACTGATAAGTGGTTATTAGCCCAAAAGTTCGGAATACCCAAGAATCACTTCACAGCAACCATAGGGCTGAGTGTGAGGTCCCAGATGGAGGAGTTGAAGAAGGGACTGAAGGAGCTGAGGGACTTTGCAGCCCCAGGGAGGCAGCAACAGTGTCAACTGACCAGACTCCCCCCTCCCTGGAGCTCCCAGAGACTGGATCACCATCCAAAGAATACTCATGGAGGGACCCATGGTGCTGGCCACATATGCGGCAGAGGAGGGCCTTGTTGGCCATCAGTGGGAAGTGAGGCCCTTGGGTCTGAGAGTGCTAGATGCCCCAGTATAGGGGAATGCCAGGGAGGGAAGACGGGAGTGGGTGGGTGGGGGAATACCCTCATAGAGGCAGGGGGAGGGAGAGGGGATAGGGAGTTTCCAAAGGGGAGACCTGGAAAGGGGAAAATACTTGAAATGTAAATAAAGTATCCCCCCACCCAAAAAAAAATCCCACTGGAAACCATTAAAAAATGTAAATTTATATCCCAATTATTTTAAGTGTTAATTTTCGATTAAGTATGTGTACATGGCCATGCAACCAATCTTCAGAAGTTAAAAAACTAAATCATTTATATTTGATTATGTCTGTATGGGGTGTGTGTATACGAATGCAGACACTCTATAAAAACAAGAGGCATCGGGTGGGAGCCCTGTAATTGGAATTTCAGGCACTTGTGAATTGTCCCCCACCGCTGCTGGGAACCCAACTTCTGTCCAGGACAAGAGTATTACTTCCTCTTGAGCTCTGAGCCTCCCGCCTTCTTTTTGTCTTGCAAAGGTGAAAAGCATTCTGCCCATTAAACAGTAGCTTCCCATTCTTTATCTCTACGCAATCAAGATTTACTTCCTGCCTGTGACTATTCCTCAGACGAGTCAAGCTGTGCAATATTTGGTCTTGGTGACTTACTTCTCTTAGCAGAATATCCTCAAGGATCATCTGTGTTTTGGCGTGAGTCAGAATTTCCTTCCTCATTAAGACTAGTATCCACCGCCATCCTCCATTGGCTTACCAATCATCTGATGGTCCAAATTTGAGTCGTCTCTCCCTCTCTGTCTATTGCTGCTTCAAGATCCTGGTCTCAGCTACTTCCTCCTGTCTCCAAGTTTATCTCAGCTGGTCCTTGTTACCATGTTGTGAATTTAGTGCTACAGACACCTTCTCTTTTCCATGTGTGGAAACTGAGTCACACAGAGGTTATGTAACTTACTACATAACTGTGGCTCCGCGATCCTCTTGCAGAATAGCATACTACTATTTTCTAAAAGCCAACAACAACAACAACAACAATGTCATCAACATCAACAACATCATCCGCACCAACAGCAATCCCAAAAGTCTTGATAAGAGCCTGGTCTTTTCAGAAATTTCAAACAGAAAGAAAAATAATACCTTTCTATTGAAACTCTATACGTTACAAGTAAATTTGTTTTTAAAGATAAAATATTTAGTTATTTGACTTTTGTTGTGGTAAAACGAATGTACATTCATAGCCCTATTATTTTAAGCGTTAATTTCAGAGAATGAAAGATAAAAAGATATTCATTAGTCTGTCAATTCGAAGTGAGAAGCAGGCATTGATTTTTGTCATGTGCCATCTTCAGTGAAGAGTGCAGCAAGAATTATGCTCATGGGGCTGGAGAGTGGCTCTGCAGGTGAGGGTGCTTGCTGCTTTTCCCGATGTCCAGGGTTCAGTTCCCAGCACCAACATTGGAGGATCACAACCACCTATTACTCCACTTACAGAGTGTCTACTTTCTTCTCCTGTCCTAGTGCACCAAACTCTCTCTCTCTCTCTCTTACTCACACACACACACACCTAAAAACGAATTAATTTATGTTATATATATAGTCCAAATGGATTATAAAATTGAGAATTACTCAGGTAATTCAGGAAAGCACCCTGCTCTTTGAGTTTCCTTGTACTCTGATAATTGCTTTGGTAAAATGACAAGCCTATTTCATGCTTTCAAAATTCAGCACAATCTGGATTTCCCTGTTTGTTTGATGGCAATCAAAATAAGATGGGAAGAAAATGCAAACAGGAAAGAGTGTGGTCTGGGAGAGCCTTGAGACACGGGGCTCCTTGTTTAAACAGTATTATGTCACTCTTAAGATATTTCTTGTACACTAAAATATATTGCATAAGGATCTGAAATATTAGTCTAGGAAAGAAAAGTGAGGCTGAGCACTAGACTCTTCATAGTTAAGCAGACAAGAAGGGGTGAGGAAAACAGGCGGCGGCCGTCATCCCATGGCTTAGATTCCTGTGCTACGTTGACTTCACTGTGTCTTAACTTGCATCTACTCCTAAAATGCTTTTGCAGTACCTATCCCCAATTCTCTGGAGAAATGTAAAATGTGTTCTGGGAACTGATTTTCAGTGGGTCATCTATGAAGTAAGTGTGTGTTGCATTTATCTTGATTTTTTTTTTCATTTTCTTTTTAAGTTGCGCAGTGAAATCATTCATCTTCCTTCCATCTTGGAACACGGCTGTTATTTTTCAGAACCATGAAAGAAATATATTCTGTTTCTCGCCTTCCTAAATAAAGTATTGGGATTGTTTTTTTCTCAATTCTATCTTGCTTCCTTTTAGATTTCTTTTACACATGGACTTTTTTTTTTTTTCAGTTAGTGTGAAATTTATACACAACAAACATATTTCATTCAAAACATGTATCATTGCTAGAAACAGCCAAGCCAAGCCTGATAAACATTAAGCAGACAGATTCATTTGAATAATACACTTTTTTTTTTAATCTTTGCCTTCTTCCAGGAATGTTTCCCTATCTGGCATCTGGGACCTACTGTGGTTTGGTAACAGCTTGGGCAACCCCACATCTATGGCCTTGGTAGGGTAGTTAGCATGACCTTTCTCTCTTGGTCTATCTCTGTTCACTGTCTACAGCTTTGCTTGGCAGGCATTCCATGTTCCTCACACCTCTAACTCCTAGGGCACCTCTATTTACACACACACACACACACACACACACACACACACACACGTTTATAGAACATAGAAAGGGATTTAGTAGCCTTCCTGGTATAATTAGAGGCTAAAGCCCTTCTTCAGGCTCTTAGGGTGGAGAATCTACTAGTTATCCAACCCAAGAATCTGGATGTCTCCAAACGAGGGGTGCAAATGATTCAATCTCAGCCCTAGGCTTAGACTCTTGCTTGGGGAAGAAGGGCATGACTCGCCTGGGTGGCTCTCTTCCCTGTCTACTGATATTTCACCCAGACCCCAGCTTAACAGACAGTGCGGCACACATTTAGGATGGTTCTTTCACCTCGGTTGCTGTTCCCCTTGCCAAGGGTCTCTAAAAACACCCCTCTGGACCCATACAGAAGTATGCTTTACCATTTGTCTATATTTCTCAAACCAGTTAAGTCACTAATCAAAATTAATCACCACAATACTTCATTTGGATTCCCCTGATAAGATAATTAGTGATAATGGACATTTTGTCACATAGCTCTTGGTTATTTGCGTATCTTCTTTGGCTCAATGTCTATTGAGAGCTTTTAAATTGAACTTTTAATATGGAGGCACTTGAGTCTCCTATATATTCTGCATATTAGCCCATCTCCCGATGAACATCTCATTAGCCGTCTGTCTCTTCACTCTGTTGCTTGTGTCCTGTGCCATGAAGAAGCTTTCAGTTTGAGATGATCTCCTTTGTCAGGGTTTTGCTTTCTGTGCCTGAGCTTTTATAGCCACAGGAGGCAAAAGAGCCTTCCCCAGATCAATGGCTGACTGACCTTTGTATATGAAAAAAAAAAAAGAATAGCATTTCATTTGGTTTGCATAGAGATGACCTGTCTTCCCAGAACGGTTTGTTGATGATCCTGTACTTTCTCTAGTCTATGTTCTTGTCAAAAATCAGTTGGCTGTGCACATGGGGGCTCTTCATTGTGTAGCAGAAATTTAGATTTGGACCCGTTTTATAATTTCCCTCTCTCCAGATTTGTTCCCACACACTCATGCCTCTATATTTATGCCTGTATCTGTATATATACATATAGAACACAAATATCTTTATATATACTATATATCTATAGTTTTGGGATCTTTCTAGGCTATGTTAGGGAAGCCATGTGTCTTTGCTCCTAAATTCTTCAGTGTGTATTTGCTAAGCACAGGAATTCCCTTATATAAATTAAAAGGCAGTAATAAACTCAGAATGTTCATTGAATTTTTATACTATTATTATCTGTAATCCATATTTAAAAGTTATCACATTTCTCAATGAATGATATCTATAGTCCATTACTTTCCATCCGGGACTCAGCCTGGTAGCAAGCCTTGCATTTGATCACCAAGTCTCTTTATTCTCCCTCAATGTGCAATAGTTTAACCAACCTTTCTTTGATCTTAGTATTTTTGAAGTATAGAGGCCAGATAATTTACAAACTGTTCTTCAGCAATGAAACCAGTATTTTTTTTGTAAATCATTATTTGCATGTGTGTGTGTAGGTATGTGTGTGTGCATGTGTGTGTGTGTGTGTGTGTGTGTGTGTGTGTGTGTTGGCCTGAGATAACATCAGGAGTCTCCTCAATTGCTCCCACATTGTTCTCAGTTGAACCCCGAGTGGATCCATACAGCTAGACTTGCACTGCATATTAGTTATATTGGTAACCAGCATGCTATGGGGATGTCCTTGTTTCTGTTCTCTCAGTGCTGGAACTGCTATCGGTCTTCACACCCATCCTTTAGGTGGGTTCTAGAGATCTGAACTCTGGCACTCATGCTTGTATGGAAGCATGTTAACTACTGATCTATCTCCCCAGCCCTTGTCCCAGTATGCTCTGGGATAGTTAGTGCTCACGTGAGAAGTAGCAAGAGAGGTAGTGGTGAGCAGGGACCAGCAGTTCATTAACTTTGAGGCAGTCTGTCTACTTTCTACTTTTTGTCCAGTGCTAGGTGTACTGAAAGACGGGGAGGAAGTTTGCTGGTTTAAGTTAGACTGTGCAGTATTATTGGAACATGTGGATATAATCAAAGTGTCAGTGATGAATTCTCCAAATCATTATGGATTTTTAAAAAAACTATTCAATGGTGGTCTTGAACCAAAAGTTTGATACAGTAAGAAGCTATGCTGTGTACATCATAGAAATTTATAGCTAAGCAGAGTTAGAGGTTACTTAGTGTTTCGTGGACTAGGAACATTAGATTTATTGAGCTTAAGAAATTTGACGATGGTGGTCACTGGAAATCCAAGACTAAATCCCTTGCCATCCTGATTCTCTGTGCAGGGATCTTTTCTATTCTCTACCATGACCAAAACTTACATGATATACTACTGTTGTCATTGTGGTGTGTGTGTGTGTAGGTGAGCGTGTATGTGTATGTTCAAGTGTGTGTGTATTCAAGTGTGCGTGTTCAAGTATATGTGTTCAAGTGTTTGTGTGTGTGTGTGTGTGTGCATGGCTGTACTTGAGGGCAAGAAGTTAAGTCAAATGTCTCCTTCAATCAGTCACTACCTTATTTTTTGAGACAGAGTCTCTCACTGAATTCAGAGCCCATCAATTAGCTAGGCTGGCTAGCCAGCAAACCCCAGGGGTCTTCCGGTCTTGGCTTCCCTAGTGCTGGGATTACAGACATACATCACTGCACTCGGTTATTAAAAAATGTGGGTTCCAGAAAACCCAAGCAACTAAAATGCAGAGCTGTAGAGCCCACTTATAATGGATATATCTAGGAAACACTCTGGCACCTAAGGCTCAGGGGACATTTCAAAGGAGGGGCAGAGAGATTGTAAGAGCCAGGATCAGGGACTTTGCTTCGAGATTGTGTCTCCTAGCAGTATCAGAAGCTACACCTGTACAGTCTCACCAACATGGCCACCCAAAGTGAGCTGAACAAGGAGGACACTAACGAACATGCCAAACTGGATGGGGCAAAGGTCACAAGGCCTCAACTCTACACAAAGGGCTATAGGTGACCGTGTAAAGCTGGGAGTGGGTGAGGTGCCCATCCCAGGGAAGAGCAAGCCAATTGGTTGTCCAGTGCCAAAGAGTCAGCCCTGAAAACACACATACAAGTAACACTGTATGGATGCAATAGGTTATATTTAGGAACATATACAAATATATATATATATATATAAAATCAGTGAAGAAAGAGGCCGTGAATTTGAAGGAGAGGGGAGGGGTGTGAGGGGTTTTAGAGGGAAGAAAGGGAAGAGAGAAATTTTGTAATTAAAATATAATCTCAAAACTAAACAACAAAAATTAAGGATAGGATTGGAGAGTTGGATCAGTGGGTAAGAGCACTTATTCTTGCAAAGGATCCAGGTTCAAGTCTCAGGACCTATATGGAGGCTCATCATGTCTTAGGCACCAAGCATTCCTGTGGTGCACAGATGTACATGCAGGCAAAAGACTTATACACATAAAATAATAAAAACTAAAATAAAACTAGCAAAAATTAAGAATAGTCATAAAAATACATGTGTGTGCTATAATTAAAATCATTGCAGTAAATGCACACCACACATCCACATGTACACACACACAGGTACACACATGGGTTCTGAGAGATTAACCTCAAGTCTTCATGTCGTACAGCAAACATGTTACCAATTGGGCTATCTCCCCAGTCTCTTGTTTATTATTTGAGATAAAATCTTAGTATGAAGCCCATGTTGGCTTCAAGCCCATGATCTTCTTGCTTCAGGTGCCTGAGTCCTGGGATTATGTCACTATGCCTGGAAATTACTGTCATTTGACTCCCATTGGTATGGAGGTGACAAAGTTTGATATATTTAATTAATATCATTATCAATCATGAGGTTTTACAAGGAAAGTCCTTACTGTGAAGGTTACTACAGAGAAAGAGCTAATATAGCCGTTCAGCTCTTCCCTTCCTTGAAACAGCCATCCTGCCATGGAAACACACCTACGGCTGAACCAACAACCGCTGCAACACATTAATTTTGGATGTTCAAAATTTTTACATTCTCGTTATTGTGCTTAATTAGAAAAGGGGAGTCTGTGTTTTTAAACATTGTATTTATTGTGTGTGTGCATGTGAGAGTGTGTATGTATGCATGTGAGTGTGTGTGTGCAATGTGAGTGTGTATGCATGTGAGTGTGTGTGTGCATGTGAGTGTGTGTGTGCGTGTGTGTGTTTATGTGAGTGTGTGTGCATGTGAGTGTGTGTGCATGTGAGTGTGTGTGTATACATGTGACTGTGTGTGTGCATGTGAGTGTGTGTGCATGTGAGTGTGTGTAGGTGCCATGTTACATGTGTGAGAGCCACAGGACAACTTGCGGGAGTCAGTCAGTTCTCTCCTTCCACCAGGTGGGTTCCAGGTATTGAACATAGGTTGTCAGGCTTGGTGGCAAGCACATTTACCTGTTACTCCATCTCGATGGCACCTGCAATAAATTAAGAATGAGTCCCTGTGAGGTGTGGACCTTCTCGAGTTAACTACGAAGTTTATACTGAGCTCTCCTTCCATGGGGCAAAGTGATTGACGGGTTGTCCACAGGAGGCAGCACAGATACTTTGAAATCCATCAAATGGAGTTGCACGCTCTCTATGCGCCAGAGCTGCGGACACGAATGCCTAGGGGCAGCTAAGAAATCCCCCGGCAGATTCCTTCTCTGTGTTGTAGGAGTAATCACCAATCACACCAGTGACTTGACTCTCTGTTTCTTGAGGCGCTTATTTTTTAGGGTGAAGAGAATGTCTAGTGTTTGTGATGGTATTGGTGCACACTCTGTCCTTTTAGGGTGATTGTCCTAGTCCTTGGCTATGAGGAAGTAAAAAGAAGTATCTCTGCAGGGCAAGGCAGCTGATCCCACCAAGTCCTGCTAAAAATACGTCATGGCCATCATGAACGCCCGTGGAGCTAGCTTTATGTTCGTTTTGTTCCAGGTTTGGGGTTGACAGCATCCTGCTCCTCTTCACTGTCCTCTTGTATGCTTGCCTAGCTGTATTTCTTACTTGTTTGACTGTAAACAAGACCAATCAGAACTTTAGCTTTATAAAACTGTTTAGGTTTTTGTTTTTCAAGACAGGGGTTCTATGGTAGCCCTGGCTGTCGTGAAACTCACTCTGTAGACCAGGCTAGCCTTGAATTCAGAGATCTACCTGCCTCTGCCTCCTGAGTGCTGGGATTAAAGTCGTGCTCCAGATTTTTAATTCATAGGTTTCACCAGCATAAACACTATTGGGTTAGTGATCATTATAGAAGGACATACTCTGTAGATGCCTTGGATGGGCACTGTAGTATCTATGTATCCCTGTCTCTGTCTTAATTGAAATGTGACCCTAGCGTCCATAACACACCCGCGGAGCTAGATAGAGTTAAGAGATTTCTTGAACTACAAAATCATCTCTAGGCTTTTCATTTTTCTATCGGTTTTCTCACCTGAGAAACACGTTGGTATGATACCATTTCGTATTCTTTTACAGAATAGCAATATCTCTTCCCGTGGTAAAGTCAGTCATGTCGAGTTTGGCATAAGTTGATCACACAGCTCTGAAAATGTGAGTTCGAAGGGAAACTGTAACCCAAGCAGGCAGTGACTGTGTTAGAGAGGTGAAGCCAGGATACAGACACCGCGGTCACCTCTGGGAACCATCTCTCCGCTCGGTGAACCGCTGCGCATGCACTTTCTCTCCTCTGTGTTAGAACACAAAGGATGCCAATCATATTAGTCCCTACACATTAGTGTAGGGATCCATTACTTTGGGTGTGATGGGCTTGTTTGGAATAACATTTAAAAATCAAGTTAGGGAGCATGAGAGGGTCACAAAACCGATAATCTTTTGAGCAACAGGAGAAGGTTCAACTTCCCCAGTGCTGCAGGCATTCTCTGAGAGATGGCAAACTGGACTTCTTACCATCTGAAGTGCTAACATTAGCCAGATTTGGTAGCCTACATAACTGTAACTTTAGCTATGAGAGGTAGAATCAGGGGGACTGCAAGTTTGAAGCCAGGCTGGGTTACGTAGAAAAATGCTGTGTCAGACCAAAACATAGGGAAAAGATGATTTTCTGTATTTTGGATTTAAAACCTTTATCTTTGTTTTAATCAAACAGTATAGAATTAAAGCAAATTAGAATTACACACACACTCACAGAGAGAGAGAGAGAGAGAGAGAGAGAGAGAGAGATTTAAAATATTAGGTAGGTAGCTATGTGGTGATGAGCCTGTCCAGCCTGGTGACAAGGTGACAAGGCCTGGATAGTTTACACAAATGACTGTGTACAAGCTGCAAGGGCACCAGAGAGCCAGGTGGGGTTTGTGCGTTTCCGACAGACGCTCTCATCAGAAGCCACACTGTGGTTTGTTCTGCTGGTGTCTTTATTTCAGAAAGAGCCCAGCAGGTGAAGGAAAATGCTAACAGCTGAAAGGGGGCCCTCTGTGATAGAAAGTACAAGCCAGTTTTTTTTTGGAGGGATTGGGGCGGAGCAGTGTACTGTTGTGTTTCGTGATCGTCTTACTGTAGTAGGGACTTTTCTTTTTCTGCCTGCATTTTTATCTTTCCCTTGGGAGAGCCTGGAATGATCGGTTCTGTTCTGCCATTGAGCCTTCCAGCCTCAGACTGCTTCTACTGCTGGCTACAGTCTCTCCTACTGCCTTATTTTACTCTAGGGCGGTGGGTATACGTAGTGCAGGAATGACCAGGGAACATTATAAGGGAACAGCTGTCTGTCACATAGTAAACAGCACCGGCTGCAGATCAAGGCCAAGCCCGAACACATGGTGGGCTGCAGGGCTCCTGAAAATTAAATCCTTCCTCATAGCTCCCGGCACGATTAAGTTTCATCACAGGAGTTGCTAAGGACCTCTGGCCTTCATCTTTATTTTACGTTGTGCATTTGCTCCTGATTTTAGTTGTGATAACCAGAAATAGAAAGCTTAAAGAGCAAAAATATGAATAGTTCATATACTGAATATTCATATACTAAGTACAGATATTTAGATTTTAAATACAAATATTCAGATTTTATTTTATTTTTTTTAGGCAGCAGAATTTTATTTTTTATTTATTTATTTATTTATTTATTTATTTATTTATTTATTTATTTGAGACAGGGTTTCTCTGTATAGCCCTGGCTGTCCTGGAACTCACTCTGTAGACCAGGCTGGCCTTGAACTCAGAAATCTGCCTGCCTCTGCCTCCCAAGTGCTGGGATTAAAGGCGTGCGCCACCACTGCCCGGCAAATATTCAGATTTTAAATACAGATATCTCCACTGAAACCTCTCTTAGGACAACTCATGAACTCTTACAGAATTCAGTTGTTCTCCATAACCTGAGGCCCATAATGCTCAGAATGAATGCTCATATCCCAGGCATTAATGAGCCTTGAGTCTCTCTTGTGGCTACTGTCTATTATATTCTCAATGGACTGAACAAATGAAGGATTAAGGTCACTATATATTTACCAGCTGGTGGAAATGACTGTACAAGAAAACAAACTCTGCTTGTAGAAATGAAATGTTTAGTCATTCCCCAGCCCTGATGTGGCCAGAGCAGCCTGTTTACCAGGCTATCCACACTGGCTGCTTTCAGGACTCTAGGAATCCTGGCAATCAGTGCTTGCTTAGGGTTGTTCCACCCACTTAGCAGGGAGATCCTTCCCGTCAGCTATGGTTATTGACCATAGTTTTTGTGCCAAATAGTCTCCTAGGTTCTTCACAGAGTACTGAAGAAGTGGTGGCTCTTGTTAAGCTGTCAGCTCACGGCAACACGTTGCAGTTGAAGGAGAGAAGCAACAAATGAACCGATACACAAACCTGTAAGTGTCACAGTCAGAATGCAGAGCAGGCCCTCCCTCTAGAGTGGTTTACCATTATTGTTTCTCTCTGAACCTCAAGAGGAAATAGATACAAATCCTGCTTTCGCAGATGAAGAAAATAAACCACAAAGAAGTCTTCCAGCTTTCCCAGAGAATGCTAATGGAGAAACTGGGACTGCACCTTGCGTCCTGGAATTTCCACCCATGGTTGATCAAGTTATGGTTTCTGAAAAGTGAGCGAGTTTAAGTGATTTATGATTACGTAGCTTTGGTCTGCAGGATGGCTACACTGTCTATGAGCACACACTGCCAGGCTTGAGGATCACTGCCATGCTTGCCATGTCCCCTATTGGCTCTGGTCTGCCCATAGTCTCTGCTGAAAATTCCCCCAGAGGGTGGTTGTCAGCTATATTCCCGAAGCAAGCCATTCTTACAGAACGTAGCTGACCAGGTTGGCAGGAGATGCCAGGTGCTGGCATGGCCTGTTATCTTAAACAGATACTCCTTCCTAGGATTGGCAGTCATCAGAAAATTATTGGAGGATAGCTGAATGTCATATGACCCAGTGCTGGAAAGGCATAGCGAACTGGGTGCAAAATTACAAGAGCGGAAACTCCTAGCTAGCAGACTGCTTGACTTAAAAACCAGGCATGGTAATTAGATAAGAAGGCACTGAAAGGGGAATAAATCAACGTTCATGAAAATATAAACAAACACCATGGGAGACAGACCATGGAGCAAGCAGGATGAAGAGAGCAGCCGTTTCTTTAGCAGCTCTGGGGACTGGCAGATTTCCAGTTCCCACCCATGAATGCATGGACCAGCTCAGCTGCAGGGGACAGGAACTCTGCATTAGTGGCTTCGCCCAAAGGGAGTTTGTAGTCTTTACATGGGAAGTCTGCAGGCAGCTGAGGCCTGCAGCAGAGACCCATCACACCAAAAACTCATCTAGTGCCTCTTGCTTTCTCCTGCACCAGGCTTAACAAGTAGCTTTTGCCCCTCATTTGTCGTAACCACCAAGACATATTTACTTCTGTGCCAGGAGAAAAAGAAAACAGCAAAGAAAGAAGCAGTTTTTATGTATAAGAATTAGGAATGCTTCGGGCCGTGGTGGCGCACGCCTTTAATCCCAGCACCTGGGAGGCAGAGGCAGGAGGATTTCTGAGTTCGAGGCCAGCCTGGTCTACAGAGTGAGTTCCAGAACAGCCAGGGCTACACAGAGAAACCTGTCTCAAAAATTAAAAAAAAAAAAAAAAAAAAAAAAGAATTAGGAATGCAAATATTTTTCTACTAGCCTGAATGATGGTAGGGACTCCAGGAAGCAAAAGGGTTAACAAATTTTTAGCTTAACTCTTCTCTCCTGCAAGGGTGAAATTGGCCTTTGGGTTAAGAAATAAAGGGAGAGATTGGGTAAGCAATTGGCAGTGGTTTCCTGTAGCCTTAGCCTGACGCCTCTGTTTCCTGGGTAACTTGAGCTAAATTAGAGCCAGCGTGAGGTGATCAGTACATAGTTGACCCAGGGAAAGCGATTTCAGTTATTGACCATCACAATTGTCATGTCTCTGAGCAGATATAGCTGACTCTTAGATCAGTGCTGTCTTCTTTAAATAAATAAAACAACAAAAATAATTTCTGATAGAAAAGTCTGGAAATACAAGTTATGACAAACATTATTGTTTTGAACAGATAGGCTAAAATGCGATAGGGCCTTGATTTAGTAGACATTTATTTAATAAACTCTATAATGATGTTGTGAAAAGATAATGGGGTTTAACCTGATGCTAGCTGGGATAGGCAATGTTCGCAGGTGGAGAACAGGAGACTGGTTCAATCTTTTGGTTTTTTTTTTTTTTTTTCCAATTTGGAGTACAGGATTTTTTCTTTTTTTCTTTTCTCTCTCTCTCTCTCTCTCTCTCTCTCTCTCTCTCTTTTTAGCAAAAATATGTATTTATTTATTTAGATACTTTATTTACATTTCAAATGTTTCCCCCTTTCCAGATCTCCCCTTTGGAACCTCCCCATTTCCTCCCCCCTCCCCCTGCCACTATGGGGGTATTCTCCAACCCACCCACCCACTCTCATCTTCCCTCCTTGGCATTCCCCTATACTGGGGCATCTAACACCCTCAGGCCCAAGGGCCTCTCCTCCCCCTGATGGCCAACAAGACCCTCCTCTGCCACATATGTGGCCAGCACCATGGGTCCCTCCATGTGTATTCTTTGGTTGGTGATCCAATCATCGGGAGGTCAGGCCAGTTGCCACTGTTGCTCCCTCCATGGGGCTGCAAAGTCCCTCAGCTCCTTCAGTCCCTTCTCCAACTCCTCCATCTGGGACCTCACTCTCAGCCCAATGGTTGCTGTGAAGTGACTCTTGGGTATTCTGAACTTTTGGGCTAATAACCACTTATCAGTGAGTACATACCGTGTTCGTTCTTTTGTGACTGAGTTACCTCACTCAAGATGATATTTTCAAGTTCCATCCGTTTGCCTGCGAATTCATGAATTTGTTGTTTTTAATAGCTGAGTAGTATTCCATTGTGTAAATGTACCACATTTTCTGTATCCATTCCTCTGTGGAGGGACATCTGGGTTTTTTCCAGCTTCTGGCTATTATAAATATGGCTGCTATGAACATAGTGGAACATGTGTCTATATTACATGTTGGAGCATCTTCTGGGTGTATATGCCCAGGGGTGGAATAGCTGGGTCCTCAGGTAGTATTATGTTCATTTTTCTGAGAGTCCTCCAAACTGATTTCCAGAGTGGTTGTATCAGCTTGCAATCCCACCAGCAACTGAGGAGTGTTCCTGTTTCTCCACATCCTGGCCAGCATCTGCTGTCACTTGAGTTTTTGATCTTAGCCATTCTGACTGGTGTGAGGTGGAATCTCAGGGTTGTTTTGATTTGCATTTCCCTGATGACTAAGGATGTTGAACATTGCTTTAGGTATTTCTCAGCCCTACGAAATTCCTCAGGTGAGAATTCTCTGTTTAGCTCTGTTCCCCATTTTTTGATAGGGTTATCTGGATCTCTGGAGTCTAACTTCTTAAGTTCTTTGTTTATATTGGATATTAGCCCTCTATCAGATGTAGGATTGGTAAAGATCTTTTCCCAATCTGTTGGTTGCTGTTTTGTCCTATTTACAGTGTCCTTTGCCTTACAGAAGCTTTGTAATTTCATGAGGTCCCATTTGTTGATTCTTGATCTTAGAGCATAAGCCATTGGTGTTCTGTTCAGGAACTTTTCCCCTGTGCCCATGTGTTCAAGACTCTTCCCCACTTTCTCTTCTATTAGATTCAGTGTATCTGGTTTTATGTGAAGGTCCTTGATCCACTTGGACTTGAGCCTTGTACAGGGAGATAGGAATGGCTCAATTTGCAATCTTCTACATGTAGACCTCTAGTTGAACCAGCACCATTTGTTGAAAATGTTGTTTTTTCCCCCACTGGGTGGTTTTAGCTCCTTTGTCAAAGATCAAGTGATTGTAAGTGTGTGAGTTCATTTCTGGGTCTTCAATCCTATTCCATTGATCTACCCCTTGTCACTATACCAATACCATGCAATTTTTATCACTACTGCTCTGTAGTACAGCTTGAAGTCAGGAATGCTGATTCCCCCAGAAGTCCTTTTATTGTTGAGAGTAGTTTTTG
Organism: Rhynchomys soricoides; assembly: GCA_019843965.1. NCBI lineage: Eukaryota > Metazoa > Chordata > Mammalia > Rodentia > Muridae > Rhynchomys > Rhynchomys soricoides. Next base: position 4,539,117 of record JADRCH010000052.1, on the reverse strand, counting down.
CTATCCTGGGTTTTTTGTTGTTCCATATGAATTTGAGAATTGCTCTTTCTAAGTCTATGAAGAATTGAATTGGAATTTTGATGGGAATTGCATTGAATCTGTAGATTACTTTTGGCAGGGTGGCCATTTTAATTATATTAATCCTGCCAATCCATGAGTGTGGGAGATCTTTCTATCTTCTGAGGACTTCTTCGATTTCTTTCTTCAGAGACTTGAAGTTCTTGTCATACAGATCTTTCACTTGTTTGTTTAGAGTCAAACCAAGATACTTTATATTGTTTGTGACAATTGTGAAGAGTGCCATTTCTCTAATTTCTTTCTGAGCCTGTTTATCCTTCAAGTATAGGAAGGCTACTGATTTGCTTGAGTTAATTCTGTATCCAGCCACTTTGCTGAAGTTGTTCATCAGCTGTAGCAGATCTCTGGTGGAGTTTTTTGGGTCACTTAAGTATACCATCATATCATCTGCAAATAGTGATATTTTGATTCCTTCCTTTCCTGTTTGTATCTCTTTGACCTTCTTTTATTGTCTAATTGCTCTAACTAGAACTTCAAGTACTATATTGAATAGGTAGGGAGAGAGAGGGCAACCTTGCCTAGACCCTGATTTTAGTGGGATTGCTTCGAGTTTCTCTCCATTTAGTTTGATGTTGGCTACTGGTTTGCTGTATATTGCTTTTACTATGTTTCGGTATGGTCTTTGAATTCCTGATCTTTCCAAGATTTTTATCATGAAGGGATGTTGAATTTTGTCAAATGCTTTTTCAGCATCTAACGAAATGACCATGTGGTTTTTTTCTTTGAGTTTGTTTATGTAGTGGATTTCTACATTTTTGAGTTTGTTTATTGATGGATTTCTGGTTATTGAACCATCCCTGCATCCCTGGGATGAAGCCTACTTGATCATGGTGAATGATTGTTTTGATGTGTTCTTGGATTCAGTTTGCGAGAATTTTATTGAGTATTTTTGCACTGATAGTCATAAGGGAAATTGGTCTGAAGTTTTCCTTATTGTTCGGTCTTTGTGAGGTTTTGGTATCAGTGTAACTGTGGCCTCATAGAATGAATTAGGTAGTGTTCCTTCTCTCTATTTTGTGGAATAGATTGAAGAGTATTGGTATAAGGTCTTCTTGGAAGGTCTGATAGAATTCTGCACTGAACCCATCTGGTCCTGGGCTTTTTTTTGGTTGGGAGACTTTTAATGACTACTTCTATATCTTTAGAGGTTATGGGACTGTTTAGATGGTTTATCTGATCCTGACTTAACTTTGGTATTTGGTATCTGTCTAAAAACTTGTCCATTTCATCCAGATTTTCCAATTTTGTTGAATCTAGGCTTTTGTAGTAGGATCTGATGTTTTTTTTTAATTTCCTCAGAATCTGTTGTTATATCTCCCTTTTCATTTCTAATTTCGTTAATTTGGATATTGACTCTGTGCCCTCTGGTTAGTCTGGCTAAGGGTTTATCTATCTTGTTGATTTTTTCAAAGAACCAGCTCCTGGTTTAGTTGATTCTTTGTATAGTTCTTTTAGTTTCTACTTGGTTGATTTCAGCCTTTAATTTGATTATTTCCTGACTTCTACTCCTCCTGGGTGTATTAGCTTATTTTTGTTCTAGAGCTTTCTGGTGTGCTGTTAAGCTGCTAGTATATGCTCTCTCCCATTTCTTTTTGGAGGCACTCAGAGCTATGAGTTTTCATTGTTTCCCATAGGTTTGGGCATGTTGTACTTTCATTTTCATTAACTTCTAGGAAGTATTTAATTTCTTTCTTTCTTTATTCCTTGACCAAGTTTGTATTGAGTAGAGTGTTGTTCAGTTTCCATGCGTATGTGGGTTTTCTGTTGTTGTTGTTGCCATTGAAGATCAGCCTTAATTGGTAGTGATCTGATAGGAGGCATGGGATTATTTCAATCTTCTTATATCTATTGAGGTTTGTTCTGTGACCAATTACATGATCAATTTTGGTGACGGTACCATGAGGTGCTGAGAAGAAAGTATATTCTTTTGATTTAGGATAAAATGTTCTATAGATATCTGTTAAATCCATATGGTTCATATTATCTGTTAGATTCACTGTGTCTCTGTTTAGTTTGTATTTCCAAGATCTGTCCATTGATGATAGTGGGGTGTTGAAGTCTCCCACTATTATTGTGTGAAGTGCAATGTGTGCTTTGAGCTTTGGTTAAGTTTCTTTTATGAATGTGGGTGCCCTTGCATTTGGGGTATAGATGTTCAGAATTGAGAGTTCTTCTTGGTAGATTTTTCCTTTGATGAGTATGAAGTGTCCTTCCTTATCTTTTTTGATGACTTTTGGTTGAAAGTTTATTTTATCCGATATTAGAATGGCTACTCCAGCTTGTTTCTTGGGACCATTTGCCTGGAAAATTGTTTTCCAGCTCTTTACTCTGAGGTAGTGTTTGTCTTTAACACAGAGGTGCGTTTCCTGGATGCAGGAAAATGCTGGGTCCTGTTTATGGATCCAGTCTGTCAGTCTATGTCTTTTTATTGGGGCGTTGAGACCATTGATGTTAAGAGATATTAAAGAATAGTGATTGTTGTTTCCTGTTATTTTTGATGTTGTTTATATGTTTGTGTGGTTATCTTCTTTTGAGTTTGTTGAAAGATTACTTTCTTGCTTTTTCTTGGTGTAGTTTCCCTCCTTGAGTTGGCGTTTTCCATCTATTATTCTTTGTAGGGCTGGGTTTGTGGAAACATATTTGGATTTGTCATAGAATATTTTGGTTTCACCATCTATGATAACTGAGAGTTTTGCTGGGTATAGCAGCCTGGGCTGGCATTTGTGTTCTCTTAGTGTCTGTATGAGATCTGCCCAGGATCTTCTAGCGTTCATAGTCTCTTGTGAGAAGTCTGGTGTAATTCTGATAGGTCTGCCTGTATATGTTACCTGACCTTTTTCCCTTACTGCTTTTAATATTCTTTCCTTGTTTTGTGTATTTGGTGTTTTGACTATAATGTGACGGGAGGAATTTCTTTTCTGGTCCAGTCTATTTGGAGTTCTGTAGGCTTCTTGTATATTTATGTTCATCTTTTTCTTTAGGTTGAGGAAGTTTTCTTCTATAATTTTGTTGAAGATATTTACTGGCTCTTTAAGTTGGGAATCTTCACTCTCTTCTATACCTATTATCCTCAGGTTCTGTCTTCTCATTGTGTCCTGGATTTCCTGGATGTTTTGGGTTAGGAGCTTTTTGCTTTTTGTGTTTTCTTTGACTGTTGTGTCCATGTTTTCTATGGTTTCTGCACCTGAGATTCTCTCTTCTATCTCTTGTATTCTGTTGGTGATGCTTGCATCTATGACTCCTGATCTCTTTCCTAGGTTTTCTAACTCCATGGTTGTCTCCCTTTGTGTTTTCTTCATTGTTTCTATTTCTATTTTTAGTTTCTGGATGGTTTTGTTCATTTCCTTCATCTGTTTGATTGTGTTTTCCTGTAATTCTTTAAGGGATTTTTGTGTTCCCTCTTTAAGGGCTTCTAGTTGTTTACCTGTGTTCTCTCGTATTTCTTTAAGGGGGTTATTTATTTTCTTCTTAAAATCTTCTATCATCATCATGAGATGTGATTTTAAGTCTGAGTCTTCCTTTTTTGGTGTGTTGGGGTATCCAGGGCTGGCTGTGGTGGGAGAGTTGGGTTCTGATGATGCCAAGTAGTCTTGGTTTCTGTTCCTTGTGTTCTTGCCCTTGCCTTTCGCCATCTGGTTATCTCTGGTGTTAGCTGGTCTTCCTCTCTCTGACTGTGGCTTGTCCTTCCTGCAAGCCTCCGTGTCAATACTCCTTGAAGACCAGTTCTCTCTGAGAGGAATTTGGGTTTGGAGAGCTGTGGTATAGGGTCAGCTCTGGGGTGCAGACAGAAACCAGAAGGATCTAGTCCCCAGCTGTCCCTTGGTTCCTGTGTCCTGATGGCTCTGCAAGGGTCCCTCTTGATCCAGTGAATTTGAACAGAAGTGGTGGTCTTGCCTGTGCTTGAAGGTGTGTGGGCACTCCTAGGATACCAGCTCTCTCCTGGCACTATTTGAGTATGGAGCCCTGTGTCATAGAATCTGCTCCCCGGCCACTGAAAGAAACCAGAAGCCCACTCCTCAGTCCCTGTGTCCTGGGGATTCCAGGTGGGTCCCTCTGAGCAGACAGGCTTGCCCACACTCCTGGGAGTCTAGCTTTCTCCTGGCACTATTTGGCTATGGAGCCCTGATGGCCCAGGCAGAGGTCTTCAGCCACAGATGGAAACCAGAAGGCTCCTTCCCCTGGCTGTTCCTCAGGCCCTGTGTCCCAAGGATTCCGGGAGAATCCCGCTGAGCAGTATTGTTCCTCTTACCCCCTCTCACAGGCTTTTCCACACTCCTGGGAGGCTAGCTTTCTCCCAGAGCTATTTGGCTATGGAGCCCTGATGACCCAGGCAGAAGTCTCCCCTGGTTCAATCTTTTTAGCTGGTTTGATATATTTACCAAGTCTACTGACAAAGAGATGAATGTTTACCCAATGAAGGAAAGGTATTATTATTAAAGCTATTATATATTGGAATAAATGTTTCTTTTTTATTGGATATTTTATTTATTTACATTTCAAATGTTATCCCTTTTCCCAGTTTCCCCTCTGGAAACCCCTTATCCCATCCCCCCTCTCCCTGCTTCTATGAGGGTGTGCCCCCCAACCCACTCCCACTTCACCACCCTGGCATTCTCCTACACTGAGGTATCAAGACTTCACAGGACCAAGGGCCTCTTCTCCCATTGATGCCCAACAAGGCCATCCTCTGCTACATATGCAGCTGGAGCCATGGGTCCCTCCATGTGTACTTCTTGGTTAGTGGCTTAGTCCCTGGGAGCTTGGGGTGGTTGGTTGGTTGATATTGTTGTTCTTCCTATGGGGTTGCAAACTCCTTCAGCTCCTTCAGTCCTTTCTCTAACTCCTCCACTGGGGACTCTGTGCTAAGTCCAATGGTTGGCTGCAAGCATCCGCCTCTGTATTTGTCAGGCTCTGGCAGAGCCTCTCAGGAGACAGCTGTATCCGGCTGAAGGAAAGGTCTTGAGAGGGAACCACTGGGCTAATTGCCCCTGGTTTTGTCCTGATCCGTGCTTCTGGGGACGATAAGGAAGAAGATCCGGAAGTTCAATGACACAAAGATGGAAGGGTAGTGATGGGTATAGAATATAATAAATGGGCAGAATGGCCTTAGGTAGAAAAGAACCAACTGCCCAGACATAACGCACTGCGGGGAGAGCATCTGACTACAGAGAAAGCCAGAGGAGAAAGCACAGGAAAGGAGGCATTCATCCAAGGAAGCTGCTACGGTGCACAGCTGCCGGCCCCTCTCCTGTTACTTAGTAGACTCCTAACCTAGGAGAACTAGCCTAGAAACGCTCAGACCTGTATAGGCATAGCTGAATGTGGCTGGAGAAATGTGAACACAGGGGAAACCTTACTTAAGACTCATACTTACTTAAAACCCTCTAACTTCGTGGTGGCTGGGACCTTCCGCTGTTACACCCTTGGAAGCGTCTGTCCTACATCTCCCCCTCTCTCCAGGCCTCAGCATCTTCCCTTACTCTTCTCAGTTGATGCTCTGTTTTCTACATAACTGACAAAACCCCAAGGAACCAGAAAAGGCCCCGTGCCGCCTCCTTCCATATTTCCCCACTTCCCACACCTCTACCCACAAACACCGTCTCTTCCTTATCACATGTTCTCTCAGGACCCAACATCTACCTATGGCCCAGAATTCATCCTTTTTTTTTTTTCCTGGTTGTTTGTTGAACAACCCTCCCTGCTTCTTCTCCCACACTCGAAGTTGTTACCCCTCTACCTCTCTATTATGTCGTTTCCATCCGCACAGACAAGCTATCAGTATTTTGTGAACTCTTTCCAACTACAGAAGTGGTCTTGTCCCTTGGCTGTGGGTGTTTCCTCTGCGCTCCTAGGTGCTCAGCAGAAGGCCCTTTGCAGAACCTTTGCAGATCTCTGGAGCGTTTTTGTCTCTGCAGCCATGGGTGCTCCCCTCTTCCGCTCTGGGGACCCTTGCTCTGCCGACTTCCCTTCGTTGTGCTGTGGCCTGGGATCTCTCCCGTGTGCACTGGGCCACTGTAGGAAGTTCTTGTTTGTTCCTCCATTCTCAGGGCTCACTGCATTGCCTGCTATCTAGTGTCTGAACTCTTGTTTCATGCACGCTGTGTTAGGCATTGAAGCTGGAAGAGAAAATGGATCCTAATGCTTCATCATGGCCAAAGGTAGAAGTGAGCATCCTGCCGTAGTTCATCCCCTAGTTCTTCATCCCTGTCTTTAGGACCTGAAGCTCAGTCTGTAGACTGCCATTTATCATTGGCTTGTCAGCAACCATGTCAGCTGTGCTTTTCCTTTGGTGCATTTGGCTGCTTGTTGTGCAGGCTTTTGAAGACTAGTGCAGTGTTTTTAATCAATCAATTAATTAATCAATCAATTAATTAATGTCATTTGTAAATGCATTTGGCTTAGTCAGGGTTTCTATTCCTGCACAAACTTCATGACCAAGAAGTAAGTTGAGGAGGAAAGGGTTTATTCAGCTTACACTTCCACATTGCTGTTCATCACGAAAGGAAGTCAGGACTGGAACTCAAGCAGGTCAGGAAGCAGGAGCTGATGCAGAGGCCATGGAGGGATGTAACTTACTGGCTTGCTTGCTTGCTTGCTTCTCCTGGCTTGCTCAGCCTGCTTTCTTATAGAACCCAAGACTACCAGCCCAGGGATGGTACCACCCACAAGGGGACCTCCCCCGTTGATCACTAATTGAGAAAATGCCTTACAGCTGGATCTCATGGAGGCATTTTCTCAACTGAAACTCCTTTCTCTGTGATAACTCCAGCTTGTATCAAGTTGACACAAAACCAGCCAGTACAGCTTTCTAATTCTTTTTCCTTAAAGTTTTAATTGTTTGTTGTTTGACAGTTTCTGACATGTATGTGATCCACTCTGGTCAATCTCACCCCACCTTCTTTCTCTCCCTCCCAGGCCTGTCGGCCTCCACTCTTCTACAAGTCCTTTTCCCACCCTCATGTCTTTTCATTAGGGCCATCTATGGACCGTGAGTTTGGAACTGTCCGCTGGAAACTGGCTGTCTTGCCCATAGCACACAATGGTTGTCAGCAGTTTTTACCTCCTGAGCCTCTCTGATTTCTTCCTCATTCACCAGAAAACCTCTGCATTACCAGAGATAGGATCAGGATTCATGGTTGGTTTGTTTGTTTGTTTGTTTTGATTTTTAATTAAATTAAATTGTTTTAAATTAAATTAAATTAACTTTCTCTGTGTAGCTCTGGCTGTCCTGGAACTTGCTTTGTAGACCAGGCTGGCCTCAAACTCAGAGATCTGCCCATCTCTACCACCCAAGAGCTGGATCATTGGTGCATGCTTTTAACACTAGGACTCAGGAGGCAGAGGAAGGTGTGTATCTGTGAATTTGAGGCCAGACTGGTCTATATACTGAGATCCTTTCTCAAAAGCAAAAGAAAAGAAGAAGAAAAATAAATTACTCGGAGTCTGGCCTTCACGTCTCCAAGACCACCATGCCTCTGCCCAGTTCCCTCATCTTTCCCCTACAGCATGGCAACATTTTCCCAGCTTGATCACTCCCAGCCTGCAGAAGTTAACAAGAGGGAATCTGCTCTAAGCAGCACCCAGAACCAGCCTTTGATGATTCAGATCAGATCATTCACTATGCTTCAAAAGTCCTTATGCAGGTGCTCCAGATGATCTGGGGTCTCCCTGATCTCTCTCCTCTCTCCTCCGCCCCACCCTGCTCTAGCCACAACCATCTCTCCATTCCCAGACCTTGCCATGCCAGGCCAGTCTTAGCATCTGCACATGGATGGGACATTCTTTTGAAGTACCCACCATCAACACCCTTGTTTCAAACCTTGCTTAAATATCACCTCCTCAGTGATTCATACCCCAGTGTGCTGACGTGTTGTCTCTAGAATTTGGTTTCCTTTTTATTTAAGAAGCCACCTCCCACCACAGTCTCCGAACAGGAACCTGAGAAACATTTGTTGAGTGAGAGAACAGGTAATGTCTGGTAAGAAAGCATATTGAATTTTGGATGATGTTAGTGGAAACTCAAATGACAAACAAGGAACATGGAGTCGCTCGGGACACATAGTGACAGGATCTAAAATTCTTAATACTTACTATGTACTTTGTACATATTTAGTTAATTTATATTTTTTAAAACTTTTTTTTCTTTTGAGACAAAGTCTTGCTATCTGGCTCTGGCGGGTCTGGTATTCACTGTGTCGACTAGGTTGGTCTTGAATTCTTGGCAATTCTCCTGCCTTGGCTTCCCACACCCAGCTTCATAAACATTTTATTGGCTCTTCCCAATGATATTATAAGGCAGTTAGTCTGTTTTGCCAATGGGGGAAAAAACTAGGAAGGGTAAACACACGTTCTCTATTCATTTCACAGTTAATAACTATAGAACCAGGATTCAAACCAAGCATCAGATCACATGACTCATAACCATCTCAGCATCTGGAACAAAATGACCGGTTCCAGAAACCATACTGCATGACCAAGGGAGGAAGAGCATTCTCCTCAGGGAAGATAGCATTCACAGTGACTGACAATTTTCCAGTGTGTTAAGGGAAGCTGTGGAAGGTGGGTAAGATTTTAACACCATCATGCATCAGTTTGGACCTAAGGATCCCCAGAAGCTCCCACTTAGAAGGCTTGATCTCCAGATCAGTGACTTTCAGAGGTGAGCCCTTTGGGAGGTGTCTATACCCTGAGGACTTAGACCTTGTCACACATCCCCGTGTGTCCAACTTGTTGCCCACAGGCTAAATACATCCCTATCAATGTGGCTCAAAACAAAATCTTAAATTTATTTAAGACTTTAGAGATTTTTATTTAATTTTTGGGTAACCCTGTGAGGTTATTCTTGAGTGTGAACTTTGTAGATGACAAAGTCATGTCTGCTGTGATGGATTCCTAGTTCAGTGAGCTTAGGCAACACTATCTCATACCACTATGAGATTACCTCTCTCGTACCATGAGGTAAAGAACTTCTGCACTAATGTACTACACTGTCATTGTCTCAAATACAACCCTGACAATGCACTGAAGCCCAGAAACAATGAAGAGAAGTAAACGTTCCCTCAGATATTTTGTGATAGAACCAGAGAGCTGAGTAACACAGAGAGAGGGTAAAAAGCCTGAGTTTATAGCACAGACAACACAGAGAAATGAATTGCAGCTTAATATGAATAAGATTTTTAAAACTATTAACAGATATACAAAATTAATATGGTCAAAGTGGCACTTCCTTTTAGATGTATTCCAAGGAGGTAATGAATGTACTACATAGTTGAGGGTGGCCTGGAACTGATCCTCCTGCCTCTGCCTACTCGGTATTAGGATTATAGACTCTGCCACCATACTACTTAGGGTTCTGGGAATCTAAACCAGAACTTTGTGAATTTTAGGTAACAGTTCTGCCAACTGAGCTACATTCCTAGTTTCCAAAATGATTGTTTCCCTATCACTGAAAGTAGCTGTTTCTTGGGAGTAGCATTCTTCAGGCAGAAGTTTATACTTGACACATCACCTTATAGATTTTGCGATTCATCTCTCCCGTATCTGGTAGCTACCTTAGGTGCGGAGCAGAGATAGGATAGAGTGAGACCAATGCTGCTCATTCATTGGGAGAGAGAATCAGGTTCCTCCTACTCCCCCCATTCCATTCACTGATACGGAGGGGTGGGAGAAGGGCCATTTTTATTTCCCAGTCGTAAAGCTGTCTTCCCTAAGCAGATACAGTGAGATTAAACTGCGTCGTGTATGTATTTTGCCTCCGTATGATATAAGGACATATGTTCATTGTACTTACAGGAAAATGTTCCGTTGTTTTGCTAGATGTCTGGTTAGATAACTCATGTAGATTAATTTGAAAAGAACTCAAAGAGATATGTCTCATCTGAGCCACTGGCGTTGTAAATCTTTGGATGGTGACTGGGTAAGAAAGAGGCAGAGGGAATCAGCCCTCTTCACCAATTTTCTGGAACTTGAGAACTGTTCTATTCCTTGTCCCTAGTCCAGTCAGTGGGAGACAGTGTGGTTATACAGCCTGCTGTTTGCTTGGGCATCAGTCTGATCTCTGCTCGTATTCTATGCAGCCTCTTGCTAGATGTGGGGCTGGACCAGACATACCCTTACCTGAGAAGTCCATGCATGTCCAGCAAATCCTACTAAAAGGGGTGGCTTTCAGGGCCCTGTGGAGATTATACTGACATAGCCAAGGATGATATCATTCCAGGAAAGTGTTCCTTTCCTTCTTCTGGTTCTAGGGAAGATCTGCCACTCAAGGAGTGACTCACAGAGGACTGTGGCTTCTCAGTGAGCTGCTTGTTTTCCAGCAAAGGAGAGACAGATGCTTGAGATAGAATGTAGATCAAGTAGACTCCTTCCCTCCATCCCTCCCTCCCTCCCTCCCTCTCTCCATCTGTCCCTCCCATCCTCCTTTCTGGTTTTATTGAGACAGACTTTCGCTCTGTCACCCAGGCTGGCCTTAGACTCTGAACTTTCTGCTTCCCCTGACTCAACCCCAAGTGCTGGGATTGTAGGCATGTGCCACCATGCCTAGTTTAGTACACTCCTGTCATGTAGAAATCTGCCCTAAACAACAAGATGCTAGCTACATCCACCAGTATGGTTAATGACAGGTTGTTACACTCTGCTGCAGGCATTCTGTATCACTGTGGATAAGTAACCCACATCCCATGAGCTGGTATTTTGGGTGGCACTCTGTTCCTAAACTTACAATAACACTTAAAAACCCAGTAAATAGGTCCCGACGATTATTAGCCCATTAATGGTATTGCTGGGTTAGTAACATATATGCTACCTTTACAATAGAACCTGGCACAGCGTAAATGCCTTTAGGATTTTGCTGTGATTATTATTGAGGAATAATCAGAATTGGTTTTGCCAGGAGCTGATTCATCTTGCTTTTACTCCGTGACAGATCACATGCCCTTTGTGAAAGCTTATTTCTTACTGCGTCTTTTCTCTTTGCATTTTTTTTTCCTGTCCTTCTTTTTCCCCCCCCCCCCAACCTGGAAACAGATGACATAATGACCTTTCCTGCTGTTCTGCTAGGACTAACATAATAAGTCCTTGGTGAATTCACTCATCAATGTTGAAACTTGAAACGTGACTTATGGCAGATTGAGACTCAAAGTTCAAGTCTTAAGAGGAACTTCACATTATTTTTCTGAGGAAAGACAAAGAGATTCTGTGAAGGGGGCCACTCTGTCACACTCTCCCCTCCCCCTTAATCCCTGGTGTCTGCTCACCTGGATGCTTACAGGCGCTACCCACAAAGTGCTCACATCCTCTCTGAGCTGGTCCCCACAGAAGGCAGCACTGGCTGCATGGGTAAAGCAGCATTGTGTCCGTGTACATGTATGATGACTTGATTCTATATCTTAGTTCTAAATTCAAAGTCAGCTTCAAGAACTCTCTGTGTACGTAATAGATTACTTTAAAAAGTGGTTTCTTGACATTATCATGGCTTTTCTTTTTTCTTTTTAAAAATATTTATTTATTTATGAACGTATGAGTGTTCAGTCTGCATGTATGCCCATATGCCAGAAGAGGGCATCAGATCCCATTATAGATGGTTGGGAGCTACCATGTGAGTACTGGGAATTGAACTCAGAACCTCTGGTAGAGCAGCCAGTGCTCTTAACCGCCGAACCATCTGTCCAGCCTTTTATTTTTTCAGTTTATGAATTTTGCTTTCTGACATTTTCTTCCATGTGTACCACAGAACCTAATTACTGTCTTCACTCGCCATCTCTTCTTTCCTTCCCATCCTTATAGAGCCCTCACTCCTTCATCTCTACAAGTCTCTTTCACAGATTCAGGACCTTTGGGCTTGCTTTATGAACCGTTAGTTTAAACAGGGCTGGCTGTGTGGGTGTTGCGTTGGAACTATGGGTTAGAGCCTAGTAGGGTCATCACTGGGTATACAACTGTAGGTACCCCTCCCCCAGTCTATCAGTAGCAAATTATTTCAGCACTGAGCAATGCAGGGCCTTCTGGGCCCCTCCACTATCCATGTCTAGCTATTGACAACTTACTCTATGTAGATCCAGTGCAGGCATCCCCAGCTGGTGTGAGTTTGTGGTTTCAATGGCTATGTCTTGCCCTGGAGACAGCATGTCTCAGTCTCTTTCTCCCTGTGTCATCTCTTGTGTTCTTTCTACCTAATCTTTCCACAATATTCCTTAGAGGGGAGGTATAAGGGTCTTCTTTCAGATGGAGCATCCAACAGTCACCCATTCTCAGTCCCTCGTGAAGCCAAGAGTTTTTGCTTTCATCACCATTCACCAGGGAAAAGATACTTTGATTAAAGTTGAGAGAGCATTTGTCTGTGGGAATGAACCTAAATGTTCAGAGGGCAGTTTAATGCCATGACAGTTTATCCAAACGACGGTGTTCGACCCCCCGCTAGGGCCTCTGATCTCCCTTGCCATGAGTTTTTAAGTAGAGTGGCCGTTCTGGGACAAGGATTCCTATGAGATGTTCTTCAAATCCAATAGGAAGCAGCTGGTTACCCCTGACGGTAGAGCTGCTATTTGGCCAGTGGACGGATCTTGCCTGGTAGGTCAGTCTCATTATTCATAGAGTTCACCTTCTCTTCCCAGCAGTTTGGGGACTATGGAATCGGCTGACACACAGAATGCTTCCAGCTCAGTTACAATTGGAAGAAAATCTATTTTCTTTATAGATTTTTTTAAAAAGATGGGTTTCTCTATCTAATCCTGGCTGTCCTAGAACTCACTATGTAGACCAGGCTAGACTCAAACTCGCAGAGCTCTGTCTGCTTCTGCCTCTCAAGTGCTGGGATTAAAGACTTGAGGCGCCATAACTTCTTACTTAGTTTGCTTGATTTGTGAGTGTGACATTCGGAAGATATCTCCCCAATTTTATTATTATCTTTTATTGAATAAATAACTCTAAATAACATTGTCTATGGGATATATGTGTAGAATGAGGAATATACTCATTAGATGCCCCTAATTCATATGCATCTTTTTCTCTAAAAGAAGGTAGGCAGGTTTTGTTCTGGGGAGTCTCCACCATTAACTAGGGGCATATAGCCACATAATATAATTAGAGTTGGTCAAAGATACTAACAGGCCATCTTCAAAGTCAATTTGTGTTTATTTTTGGAGACATCTAGTTATCGGTACACAAGCTATTACATCTCTCACCTCATCTATGCCTCATCTATAGGCATAGCTGATCTACAGGAGCATCTAGCCATGCTCAGCTCAGTCAGTATTTTTATCTTAATAAGTGTGCTTGGTGGTAACAGGCCTATTCTCCCCTTTCACACTGACCACTACCCTCTTTTGTAGAGTTAATATTTTGATATAGACTCTGCTGACCTCTTGTTAATCTGAGCATTATGATGTGCTGGCCACGATCACTAAGCAACTAAATGAATTTTGAGAGTCTGCTCTGCAGACTCTAAAATCTCATATTTCTTTGGCTCTTGGAAATAAACGCAAATCCACAGAACCCAGTAAGTCTCAGGAGCAAAACAAGATGATTTCAGTGATAAAGTAGAATGTTTACAAAACATCATTGTTTGTAGATTGGGTCTGAGTTTCTGTTCACTAGAAATAGGAAACATCCAGATGATGTGAAGGAAAGAGGCACCAACAGGCATTTCCTATCAACCATGCTTCCTTCCACACATGAAATGAAGACAGCTCTTGGTCACTGACTGGAAACGGCTTTGATTCTTTCTCTGTGTTGGCATCATCCTGATGGAGAGCTTGGCAGTGTTCTAGAAATCCCTGTGCAGCTGTCTTAGTCAGGGTTTCACTGCTGTGAGCAGACACCATGACCAAGGCAACTCTCGTAAAGGACAGCATTTAATTGGGGCTGGCTTACAGGTTCAAAGGTTCAGTCCATTACCATCAAGGTGGGAGCATGGCTGCATCCAGGCAGGCATGGTGCAGGAGGAGCTGAGAGTTCTACATCTTCCTCTGAAGGCTGCTAGCAGAATACTCACTTCCAGGCAGCTAGGATGAGGGTCTTAAAGCCCACACCCACAGTGACACACCTACTCCAACAGGGCCACTCCTACCTCAACAGGGCCACACGCTCTAATAGTGCCACTTCCTAGGCTGAGCATATACAAACCATCACAGTGGCTCTTATGGCCATCATACCTTTACCGTACAGACATTGCTGAGACCTGGTTTTTTTCCCTCTCCCACGTCTCCTCCTCACTTTGGTCAAAGCCTGTGTCCCGATGTCAGCACCATATTCTCACTTTCTCTCTCTCCCTCCCCTGCCATCTCTCCACCTCTCTATCCCCATCTCTAGACTTAGTATTTTTCAAAGAATTTATTTGTATGTATGTATGTATGTATGTATGTATGTATGTATGTATGTGTACCACTTGTGTACCTAGTGCCTGTGACAGCCAGAAGAGGGCATCAGATCCTTTGAAACTGGAGTTACAGATGGTTGTGAGCTACCATGTGGTGCTGGGAATTGAATTCAGAACCTCTGGGAGAGCTCTTAATCAGTGAGCTCTCCAGCCTGATGGTTTTACTTTAAATTAATATTTTTGGTTAGCATAAGAAAAAATGAGTTACATTATGATATTTCTACACATATGCATCATTGTGCTGTCTTCTCATTCATGCCCCACTTCTCCCTGACTATGACACACATATACACATATAATATTTGTGTATATGTGTATGCATGCATATGTGTGTACATATATATGTTAAGAGGTCCAAAAACATTGGGAATAAAAATTTTCAATTCCTCAGGAAGCACATTGAGCTCCTCAGAGGGAGCCACTGACAATGGGCCTTTAGTCAATGACTTAGGAAGGTAAGTCTAGAGCTGAGTTAGCTCGTGGGACACCTAGCTAGAGGAGATAACAAGGCCAGAACTGAGCTGTTTTCCAAAATTCTTTGAGATCTCACCAAAGATAATAAAACTAATATAGCAGCCAATCAAAATGGTACTAATGTCACTGCTTTTCCCTACCAATCATGTTCAAGGTTACCTAACTCTTCTAGAAAATTCCCCCAGCCCTGCCTGGAAGGGGCCTGAGAGCCTCTCTAGTCATCACTATTTTAATGAATGATTGAGCCCTGCATGCTGGTAATCTCTGGAGAATAAATGCTCTTTGCTTTTGCATACTATTTGAGTCTGAGGTCTTCCTTCAGTGATTCTTGGATCCTAACAATATGAGTATGTGTATATATACACATATGCATACACATATATTTACATATCTTTCTAGGTCTAGCTTATTTCACATAACATAAGGTGTATATGTGCTAGGTTTTCTCTGTCCACTCTTCTGTTGGTGGGTATCTGGGCTGTTTCTGTATCTTGGCTATAGCAGTTGGCATGGTAGTAAACATTTTCCTGAAGACTCTGTTAAGTCTGTTTTCCCCCCTCACTTTATGACAAAATACTTCAGAAAAATGGCTCAAGGACTTAAGGTTGATTTTTGGCTCATGGGTTCCGTCCATTACTAGCTGGCTCTGTTGTTATTGGGACTATGGAGAGGTAGAGCATTGAGGCAGAGAAGGTGGGGTATGTGGGGATCTTGGAAACAAAATAAGTCCCCAGTGACTCGTTTTCTCCAACTATGCCATATCGCCTCATAGCTGATTCAGCAGCAGGCTCATCAGTATATTAATCTCTTGAAGAAGTTACTGCTCTTGTGATCTAAGCAGCCATCAACAGTGCCACCAACTAGGGAGACAGCTTCCAAAACAAGTCTCTGGGTAACATTCCAGGTCCAAATCACAGCAATCTCCTTCTTTCCTTCCTGTATCTGCACGTTAGACCAGATCATTTCTTCTCCAGCCCAGTTTGGCTTGGGATTTGGTCTCTATATCCAATCATAATTTCAGACAGAGACAAGAATGGTCTCACCAAATGCAGTGCTGTTGCAGTGCAAGTTCGGGCTGTTTCAATTTCTTGATAGAATTTTAAGAAAATGTCCATCTTCTTTCTGAGAGGCTACACTTCTAAAGGATCAGGCCCAGTCTTTGTTTTTTGACTCCTACATATCCAGTGCCCAGCCCAGTGCCTGACACAACAGAGGTGGCAGTGTATTTTCTAGGGGAAGTGTGGACAGATATCTATTCACCTCAGATAAGACTCTGATGATAGATACATAAAAGAGATGGTTCTACTCGAGTTCAGTGTGTGGACTTCAGTGGACTGTAAGCTTATCCGGGTTAGTTATATATGGGTGACTCAAAGACAGTTGTACCACCTCAAGCTCCTCCCGCCTTCAGCATTGGTTGGTGAGGAAAGCTGCAGCTTTGGAGCTTCCTGCTCAATCTAGAGTCAGCTCTACCCGAAGAGTATCTACCCAATACTTGAGGCTTTTATGACTCTGGTGGATAGGGGTGGGGTCCTTGTGACTCTTGTCATTTTCTGAGCCTCCCCAGCTTAGTACGTTTTACAAGCATCCTGGGTCTTGGGACTCTATTTTTATCCTTCCAGGAAGGAATGTTTCAACTTGGAGGAAGTAGCTTCGTAAAACACAGGGGCAGAGCATATATATATATATTTTTTGTTGTTAAACAGATGAGTAGGGAGATTATCACATGGTCTGGCATATAGCAAGCATTTAATGTGTGCAACCATCTGCCTCTTGTGTTCATCTCTGTATAAATCTGCTCATACGTGAACATGTGGCACCATCAACAAGAACGATGGCTTAGCTGAAAACAAAATGGTAATTAATAAGTAATATTATAAATTAAAAGAAGGGTACAGTCTAGTTATTTCTTGAAATGATGGAACATGTGTGAATTGGCTCTCCACCCAAGCTAGAAAATAATCTTATAAATAAACATGTTCTAATGTGCTGAGTCTTACATTTGAATGAGCTTTCTGTTCAGTGGAGGTGGCAGAAAAGTAGACGTGCGCTGATCGTTTAGTAGTCTGTATTATTTGAACACATTGGAAGGGTACAGTACGCGAATGTATAAGCTGTGACTATATTAGCCATATGTGTGGTCCGAGTGCTCACAGTATCCATGGCTTGAGTGTGGATGTTCATAGGGAATCTGGTGTCTTGCCAGGTGGAGCCGCAGTTCTAATCTAGGAAGGGCTATGGGTGGCTTAGGTTTTGTTAAGTCCAAGCTTTACTTCAGAGCCCTCCCTGGGTCTCTGGCTCCCTTGCATGTGCTGGGGTGGGAGGTGGGGTTTGGGGGAAGAGGGGGTTTTGGTGTTGAAGGTGAAGGAGATGAAGAACCGTGGGGGAGGGGCTGAAAGGCACTAAGCTTCAGCTGCTGGCTTCCCTCTGCTGCCTCCTCTCCAAAGGAAACATGGGTGTGCCTGAAGGGAAACAAAATTCAGGATCTAGAAAATCACAGCCTGAGATATTTTCGTCACGTAACTGTGACTGAAAAGTTGAGAAGTGACTCTTGAAGGCAATCTCAGTGATAAACCCTGTCTCAGGATCCACTTGGCTACAGATTCAGTTAAAGTAGTTGACTTCCCTTATTCTATGAGAAGCTCAGTGTCAGCAGAAAAAAGATACATGTTTGGGAGACACAGCATCTACATGGTGATTTCCCCGAGCTGCACTCTCCTCCAACTTCTCAGATATAGACGTACATTTTTTTTTTAGCTTTAAAGCTAGTAAGGTGTTTAAAGATGAATATATGAACAGAATGGGTAAACAGTGTTAGCTGGTCACTTTCTTCAGTTAGACTCTGTTGGACGACATCTTTGAAATGTTCCCTCTGAAGGAAGAGTCTGACTGGGTCAGGCAAGCTGTTTGCAACTCACCACTGGGCAGCATCAGTTCTCTACTGAGGTGTGACTCTGCCTAGCTGTTGGCGCTTACCCTCTTCTCTTGTAGTTTGATAATTCCAATGGCATGGCGCATGGTACTCGTCAAGTGTGGATTAGATGTTGTTGACACCTGTACAAAGGATGTCTGTTAGGGAATCCATTTTTATAAAGTTAGAATCTATTATGCTCAGCTTAATGCCTTCCTCTTCCTAAATAAGAACCCTGTGGCCCAGAGAAGAGATGTCAGTTTTCTTTCTCATCTTGCTTGCAGAGATCCCTGGCTTCCCCTGCTAGGTAAGTGCTACAGCACATAGCTACGGCTTCCGGATCTGTCTTTCCCACAGATTTTTGAGCAGAAATTGTCTTGAAAAGAAAGTTGTCAAAACCAGACAAACGAGAAAATTGCTTTTGTTTGTAAGGCACAAAGATAAAGAACAGCAGCAGTGTGACTGATGCTTGACATCATTACCCTTGACCTAGTTGGAACTGGGAATTCCCCGATTCATATCAGTCTTACTGTGGTCTGCCTGCTCAGCCATAGCTGGAACCAGGTTAATTTTCTGTGGGATAAATTGTGCTTCATCTTAAGATTTCTTCTGGAGGTTTAAGATTATGTCTTTATAATATGTTTTGCAGTTAACGTAATTTTTTTTGATTTATGTCTTGACCATATCTTCCTATTCATGATCTGATGAAAAGACAGACATGTTTACAGATTTCAAAGCTGAAGCAAACCCATTAATATGTATATTTAAAGTATAGATATTGAAATAGTGATGCGTATCACACGTCAGTGCTTGCTCTTCCAGTATAAAAGATTAGACTCATGATGTACGAAAATACATGTAAATACGCACATTAACCTTTCATTATGGGAAATAGACTTCATTTATTGGTATAATTTTGCATAAATTATCACTATGAGAATCTCTTTCTCTCTCTTTTTAAATCATTTTCTCTACTTTATGTTTAATTGAAAAATAAAACCTAGGCCGGGGAGGATGGTTCAGTGGTTAAACACACTGGCTGCTCTTGCAGGGGACTGGGTTAGGTACCCAGAACCTACATGGTGGCTCACAACTGTTACTGTAGTTTCAGGAGATTCTGATGTCTCATCTGGTCTCTGTGGGCTCTTGCATTAGTGTCACTCACACACACACACACACACACACACACACACACACACACACCCCACAAATAAAATAAAAAAAGCAGATATTTAAAAAGACAAATAAAATCTACATGCAATTTAAATGAGCACACAAGTCCCGAGAATAATTGCAATGGCCGGTGATAGCTTTGTCCACCTGTTATTTTTATTTAGTCACAATTTTAAAGTGGCAGCATTGTCCTCAGATATATGATGCATGGGAGCATCTAGCTGTTCTAGAAAGAGTGAAGGCAAATCTCATTTTTTTTTTTAATGGCTTAAGTGCTTAAATCCCAGGAAGATTTTTGCAGAAGGAGGCTGACAAGAAAGACAGGTGGATATTGGCTCCAACGTGGTGACAAGCTTTCAACTTCGGCTGCATTCTTACAGCAGGGGAGTGGGGAGCAGCTGGCAGCTTGGGAGCCACTGTTCTGCAGATGGAATTCTTGTGGCCAAGAGAAGAATGCCCTATCTGGCTCCTTGTGCTTTCTGAACAAAGAGCACAACTTAAGAGACTGAAGCTACCGTTTGATCTTAATGGTAGAGCTCTATCCCCATTCGCTGTCATGTCTGCTGTGTTACAGCTCAAATGATTTATGTTTAGAGAAGAGTATAAAGTTTCTCCTTTCACTGTTAGTGGTGGATGCCCCCGAAGCCAATGTTCTCTAACGTCTCACCCTTTGCAATCCCGAGATTGGGGGCCAAGCATATGATAGAGATTTGTCTACATACGACATAAGTGAAGAGAAACGAACTTTTCAGTAAAACATGTTCTTCCTCTGAACATGCAGCTTCCTGTGAGGACATGGAGGTGTGTGTGTGTGTGTGTGTGTGTGTGTGTGTGTGTGTGTATGCTGTGTGGTGTGTTTGAAGGGAGTTAGTCCCTTTTCTTCCCGTTGCTGGTTTCACCTCATGCTGTAAGTGTTTCCCGTGCACATTTGTGAATACTCCAACTGCTGTGCCCCTTGGTTATCTGTAGTTCTAGAAACTCTAGTACCAGGCTGAGAACTATCCGGGCAAAGGATTCTGATACTTGAAATTTAGAAAGCAGTCCAGAAGAGACAAAACAAGCTCACATGAGGAAAGGTAGGGTTGGAGCAGAGAGGATGTCTGTGCATCCCAGCCTCTTAACAGTAGGCCGTGAACCAGAATGCAGAGATTGTGAAAAGTTAGGCATCAGTAAACCACCAAAAATAAATCCAAAGTCAGTTGCACAACCAACTCCAGTGTTTCCAGCAGAGCTGGCTGGTGTTGCATCACCTGACTTCACAGTGGCATGGGTTCTGAACACACAGTGTGCACACTCTCTCTCTCTCTGTGCCCTCAGGCCACACACCAGCAAGTGCTCCTGACATACCCCAACTCACACTCAAAAGTATCTTACGAGTTAGTGTTTTACTGTCTATCTGAAGTGTTCTGCTCTTATAAAAGCATGATAGGGCCTGCTCAGTGGTTAAGAGCACTTGCTCTTGCAGAGAACCTAGGTCTGATGTCCAGCGCCCATGTGGCTGCTCATGACCCTATCTAACTACAGTTCCAGGGGATCTGACATACTTACTGATACCTACCTAAGCACCAGACATGAACACTTGGTGCATAGGCATACATTCAGGCAAAATATCCACGCACATAAAACAAAACAAAACAAAATAAAACAAAGCCCAAACAACAATGACAATAACAATAACAAAAATTTCATAACGGTTTAATTATGGAAAACTATTTGGTTGGAACCCCTGCTCTTCCCCAGCACAGGCTAAAAAAATATTCCCATTTTCTCCTCTTCCCCCAGAACAAAACCCAAAAAAACCCCCAAAAACACAACAACCAACAAACAACAAAAAACAAAACCAAAACCCAACCAACCAAACCTCAAAACATTGTGTTGCTGTATAACCAGATAGGGAGGAGGAGTTTGTGGTGAATTTACAAGTTGTCCATTTAATTAAAAATAGCAAAAGCTAGTAATGACTTACCTGGCGCCTGTAGCCCACTTGCTCTCAAAGGAAAAACAACATTTGTAGGAAACAGAAAAATTCCTCACTGCAGCTCATAACATGTGAAACTCACCATTTCAGCATGGAAGCCATTCTTCTGCTCTATTTCTGCAGCATTTGGAAGGATAACTTCAACACGGAATGGCCTTTCAGAAAGCTATATGCAGCAGAACTTTAGTCTTAAAGTTAAATGGAAACTTCACATGCCTAGCAAACCAGGAAAGGATGCTGAGGTAAGATTCGAGATCCAGAGCTCTACCTGTGTTTGTAAATCAGTGAATGTGGATTGAAGCAGAACAGAAGAACCTTGCCTTGGTGTATCTAACAGAGAAGCCAAAAGAAAGAGCAGAGGCAATAGTCTCTGTTTGTGTTACGTGTAGTGGTTTGCTGTAGGTGACCCCTAAAATGCTAATGTTGTATATATCTTTACTCTAAGGTCCAGTGGGACCTAACTAAGTAGAAACAGCTCAGTTACTGTGGCAACCAGTCACCTTGTTAAAACTGGATAACCAGCTGTTTAGGAAGAGTGGCTGAGAGACCAGTTTCTTCTGTCCTGCTGAACTGTCATTCACCATGAACTCACAGAGAAAGAATCTTTGTTACTGGCATTGGGAAGGATAAGAACACATGCGTCTGAATATTTGAATACTAACCTGTATTGAGAATCCTTCTGGGTTTTTTTTTGGAACTATAGCTATGCTGTACTCTGTTGAGTGAATTATTTTTAATATGAATGTAATCATTGAGTTAAACAGGCAGCTGCATTTCTTTACCTCTGCTAGTCCCCAATAACCACACAGAGAAATCAAGATTTGTTTCAAGCTGCACCTCAATATCTCGGCAGTTAAATGATGCACCTTAACCCCCTATGCTAATCTGGCTACCTCCCATCCCCATGATACCTGCAGTTTAGTACTGTTCTAGCTCTGTCTGCTTCAGATGTTTCTTCCCACACTGTCTTCTAGGACTCTCTCCTCCTTGTTGATCTGAATCTCTACCCTGTCCCCACCTCCTCTTCCCTTGCTGATGGACGTTTCTGCCCAGCCATCAGGTGAAGATCTGAAGATCTCTTGCTCACAGATTGTTTCCCTGGCTGGCAAGGCAGGTGGGTTCCCAGGGAGTGCTGTGTTTTCGTTTGGTTGTAAGAATTTTTAAATTTACTTGTATTATTTCTTTTATAACTCTGTTACACTTATTCATCATTCAATTAATAGTGTGTAGTTTAATCTCCATGGGTTTGTATGTTCCAGAAGTTTTCTTGTTGTTGGCTTGCAGCCTTATTGCACTGGGACCAGATAGAATGAAAGGAATTATTTCAATTCATTTTAGAGAACATTCCATGGGCTGTTTGGGGGGGGGGGAGGGAAGTATATTCTGCAGTGCTTAGAGGAAATGCTCTGTAGATATCTGTTAAGTCCATTTGATCTATGAAATATATTAACATGATTCTTTATGTTTTGTCAGGATGATTGTCAACTAGTGAGAGTGGGATATTGAAGTCACTTACTACTATATGTTGTGGGAAATATTAAAAAGGGACGCTGAGATCCTGTGCTATGCTCAGCTCACTAAGTTCCCACTGGCGGGTCACTACCATGCCAGCACCATGCTTCAAATCCCCCACGGCCTTTGTGGTGCACATCAGGCAAGCTTACACTTTGCTGCCGTACCTTTCTCTCTTGAACCCAGATGAGCCACCATGTGAAGGCAAACACCACACAAACTTAGTTCAGAAACAAGGGTAACTCAATCGCTGGGCACAACAACTAAAGCCTAATCTTACAAGCATTATTAAATCTAATTCCTCTGGAGGTGAATCCTGACGGATCCGCCATAGAAACCAGGAGACACTAGCAGCTACATCTTGTCCTCACACTGTCCCTGTCCAAAAGGACCCAACTCTCTCCTGCTTCCTCTCTTCCTCCATCCAACCTGAAGTCCCGCCTACTCGCCCAGTGATTGGCTCCTTTATTCATTAGGGGATGGTTCACAAGAAGTCACTTGAGTATGTGACTCAAAGCCCCTCCCAGGAGAGCAGAATTAGCATCAAAATACAAGCAACCCCAGGGTTATCCACAACAACTATTGTGTTAGCTTTACTCTGTGACTTTATATCAACTAGTATGTTTTATGAAATCAGGTGCACCTATGTTTGGGAAGTATATATTTAGAATCCTACTGTCTTCTTGATGGACTGTAGCAAGATGGACCTTAATCTCTTCTCACTAGTTTTGGTTTTAAGCCTATTTTGTCAAATATTAGAACTGGGACATCTGCTTGCTTCCTAGGTCCATTTGCCTTAAATATTATTCTGCCTTTTTTGTTTCACCCCCCCTCTCTCTTTCTCCCTCTCTCTCTCTCTCTCTCTCTCTCTCTCTCTCTCTCTGTGTGTGCATGTGTGATGCACACACTTCTCGGAAGGAGCAAACAGATGGCTCCAACTTTTTAATCCAGTTTACTAGTCTGTGTCTTTTGATTAGGGAATTGGGACCATTAATATTCAGAGTTATAATGGAAAGATGTGTGTTAAGTCTTGTCATTTTGTTGATTTTATAGTGTTTAGTTTTCTTTTCCTCTCTTGCTCAGTATTATTCTAGCATGGATTATTTTTTTCCTGGGTAGATGAATTTGTTTGTTTTTCTTCAGTCTGTAGTATTTTCTGTAGAGGCAGCTTAGTGTAGTCATGAGTTCATCTAATATTCATGGAAAGATTTTATTTTCCTTTCAATAGTGACAGACAACTTTGCTTGGGTATAGTGATCTGAGCTGGCACTTGTGACAGACAGCTTTGTTTGGGTATAGTGATCTGAGGTGACACTTGTCTTTTGGAACTTGAAATCCATCCATCCACCCAAGCTCTCTGGCCTTTAAAGTTTCAGATGAATAATCTGCTGTTATTTTGAACATTAATTGATGTATTTCTATGGGACTTGATGTTTTTCTCCTGTTGATTTCAGTATACTCTGTCTGTTCTGTGTATTTAGGGTTTTACTTATGCTTTAAAGATGATGGTTCTTTTCTGTCCTGTCTGGGAATCCTAAATGCCTCCTGTATCTGGATTGGCATCTCTTTCCCTATCTCTTGGGAAATTTCTGCTTTAAATCTTTCAAAAATATTTTTTTTATGCTTTTAGGATGGGATTCTTCTCTTTCTTTATGTCTATTATCTGTAGACTTGGTCTTTCTAGAGTATCACATATATCTTAGATTTCTAGCTAATATCTTCTTACTTTTGTCCTTGTTTGATGACTCCAGTTTCTCTGCATTGTGATCAAGCCCATAGATTGCCTTTTTCCTTAAGCCATTCTATTGGTGAGATTTTCCACAGATCGATTTGACTTACTAAGTTTTCTATTTCTGACATTCAGATTGTTTATCTGTGTTGAATTTCTTTTGTATTATGCATTACCTTATTACATTTGGTTGTTACTCTACTTGTTACATACAGCTTATTACATTCAGCTGTTTGTGCTCTCAGTAGGAACTGATTTTCCTCTTTGATTTCTTTGACCACACTGTTAACCATAAGTTTGAGCCTCCTGTCTGTGGTTTCATTTAACTCATTTGCACTAGGTACTACTACCGTAGATTAGCAATTTTTGGAGGACTCATGAAACTTTGGTTTTTTTATATTCATTATGCTACTGTACTGGGATTTATGAATCTGGGGTTTTCCCCCCATTGGTGATAGTTTTAAATCAGCTATATTCTTTCAACTGAAGTATTTGCAATGGTCAAGTGAAGCTTAGATATAGAAGAGTGGAAGTGGGTGGCTCATAAAATAGTTGCCAAGGCCAGCAGCTTAGGGAACATTATCCTATGAGTAGAATATTAACTGTGAAGACAACCTTGACTGCTGCATATTTCCACTACGCAAATGTTGTGCCAGGAAACTAACAGCAGTGGCCCCATTGACTTCAATAACTGTCAGAGGACAAAAACATCAAGGAGAGTACAGCGTGTACTCAACTCAGGTCTCAGTCACTAAGGTTAGGATTGAGAGGGAAGCTTAGGTGAGGATGGGGACAAGAGCAACTTTGAAAAGCAAGAAAATCAGTGTGGATAAAGTAGCTGGACTACTGCTAAGATTCTCAGATTTTTAGAGCTATGGAAGATGGTAAAAGAGGGGGCGGATAAGATGGGAAGAGACATGGCAATACAAGAGGAAGCGTAAAAGATATCGGCAAAAGGTTTAGTAACGAATGCCTTGTAGGGGCTAGAGAGGTGGCTCAGGGGTTAAAGCACTAATTGCTCTATAGGAACTGGGTTTAATTTCCATCATCGACATAGCAGATCACAACATCTGCAAATGCAGTTCCAGGGCATCTGATGCATCTTCTGGCTTCCATGGCACTACACACATGTGGTGCAGACATACATGCAGACAAAGCACTCATATTTAAATAAAAGCCTGTAGTAAACACTGTGAATAAATACTCACAGCCATCCTAAAGCCTAACCAAACAATAAAACAGACAAATGCAAAAATGATCATGAAATACTGTCTTAGTGAGGGTTGGTTGCTACTGCCATGATGAAACACCATGACCAAAATCAAGTTGGGGAGGAAAGGATTTCTTTGGCTTATACTTCTTCCTCTTCTTAGTCTATCACTGAAGGAAGTCAGGGCAGGAACCTGGAGGCAGGAGCTGATGAAGAGGCTACAGAGGAATGCCACTTACTGGCTTGCTTAACCTGTTTCCTTATAGAACTTGGGACCACTAGCCCAGGGTGGCACCACCTGCAATGGACTGGGCCCTCCTCCCTCAATCAGGAATTAAGAAAATGCTCTACAGGCTTGCCTAAAGCCCAATCTTATATAGATGGGTTTTCTCAACTTAGTCTCCCTCCTCTCTGTGTGGGAGGAAGAGCTTGGCTCCTGCAGTCCACTATGTTTCTAGAATGTGGGGAAGAGGAGGCTTTAAGTCCTTTCCTGGTAGTTCCCTCTGACCCTGCACTCCACTATTGCCTGCCTGTCTCCCTGGTCCTCTGGGTCTGGGTCCTGTGTAGGCGAGGAGTGGTATTTCCCTTTTACCTACACTCACACAGCTTTAACATCCTAGAAAGAAGCCCATGGCTGAACTGGATACAGCGAGACTGTCTACTTTTCCCCATTAGCCAAGGCTTGTGCTTCTGTTCGTATTTCTTGGTTTTCTTTTGGGATGCATGAGGAAACAAATGATGGATAATCTTGGACAGGCATGTTTGAATGCTTAGGACAGAGAAAATAAGCATCTGACCAGGTCAAGATGCGTTGGAAGCAGGGGCACCAGGAAGGGGTTCTGGTATCAAACTTGCCTTATTCAACCCTCACCACTAGCCAGCGAGTTAGCAAAAACAGCGAAACAGCAAAAAAAAAAACACAGCGAAACAACAACAACAAAAAAACAGCGAAACAACAAAAATCCCTCAAAAACAGCGAAACAACAAAAAAAACAGCGAAACAGCAAAAATCCCTCAAAAACAGCGAAACAGCAAAAAAAAAACCAGCGAAACAACAAAAAAAACAGCGAAACAACAAAAAAAAACAGCGAAACAGCAAAAATCCCTCAAAAACAGCGAAACAACAAAAAAAAACAGCGAAACAACAAAAAAAAAACAGCGAAACAGCAAAAATCCCTCAAAAACAGCGAAACAGCAAAAAAAACCAGCGAAACAACAAAAAAAAACAGCGAAACAACAACAAAAAAACCAGCAAAACAGCAAAAATCCCTCAAAAACAGCGAAACAACAAAAAAAAACAGCGAAACAACAAAAATCCCTCAAAAACAGCAAAACAACAAAAATCCCTATTTCTTAAAAAAGGGAGGGGGAGGGAGGGAGGAAGAAGAAGGGAGGGAGGGAGGGAGAGAGAGAGAGAGAGAGAGAGAGAGAGAGAGAGAGAGAGATTAAAACGAAACTGAGGTCCAAACAGAACAATTTTTACCAAGAAAAATGGCTTGGTAGGCTAAGCCAAAACCAAGAAACAGTAGATTCCCCTATAATTTCTGTGTGGCTTAGAGTGGGTCACTTTGCTGTTCATGGATCATTTCCCTCTTGTGGTACAAAAGAGTCTTTGAGAAGTAAGTATGCAGTGAAATGTTCTAGAACTCCCCTTTAAAATTTGCATAAAACACCTATCCGGCTCTCCAGTCCTTTGCCTTGAGATTCACCTGGTGCTTTTTAAATTTTATTCTTTGATGTAAGCAAAAGCAAGGAGGAAGATAAGAAGGAAGGACCCAGGAGAGACCAGGAACTTGAGCTTGGTGTTCAGATTCTCTCTCTCTCTCCCTCTCTCTCTCTCCCTCTCTCTGAAGAATGCCATTTCTTCCAATGCCTGGACCACATCTGTCAGGGTTCCCTAGAAAACCAGTCAATAGAATATGCATAGATGCAGATGCTTCTTACATCACAGTAACCTGTAGCCTGTTAAGCAGATCATAAATCAAAACTATAAAGTTGAAATACATTCTATATATACAGTGCATGGAGCATCACAGCTTGCCTGCGTGTTGTACTATAGAATCCTGGTTGTTTCAAAATGAGTGTGGAGCTGACTGGGGGATGCAGACTACTGGTATACCTCAGCATCACAACAGAGAGTGAAACCACATATTGCTAGCAGGGAAAAAGATCAAAAGTTCAAAATCTGAAGTACAGTGTCTGCTGAGTGTGAATTCAACACCATCCTCAAGCTACAGAATTGTAAGTGGAGTCATCATAAGTCAAGAAATATCTGTTGGGATGCACACTTTTAATCACAGCCCTGGAAAGGGAGAAGCAGACATATCTCTGTGAATTGGAGGCTAGCCTGGTCTCTCCATAGTGAGTTCTGGGAGCTAGGACTATATACAGAGACCCTGTCTCAAAATACACAGAAGAAAGGAAGAAAGATATCAATCAATCAGTCAACCAATCAATCAATCTTTGGAAATGGGCTTACAGAGATCAAGAATCCCCACAACATGCAAGAGATACCCAAGAAAGCCAGGGTATAGAGTGGCTGAGTGAGAACCAGAACGGCTAATGGTGTAACTTGTAACATCTATAGCTATGATGTGTGAGACCACAAGATGGAGGTCCTAGCTCAGGAAGAGAAAGAAAATGCATAAACCTTTCATTCTACTGGGGTTTGGGCTCCCAGTGGATTGGACAATGCTCAGACCTCCTTCCATGGGTGAGAAAGCACCATCTTTATTTAATCTACTGACTCAAATGTTAATTTCTTACAGAAAACTATACAAACTCATCTGGAAATATTTTGCCATGTATCTGGACCTTCTTTAGCCCATTTGAGCTGAAATAAAATAGTGTCCTGGTTTCATTTCTATTGCTGTCTTGAAGTACTTAGACCAAAAGCAAAGTGTGGGAGAGAAAGGTTTATTTCAGGTTACACACAACAATCCATCATTGAAGGATAGACAGAGAAGGAACTTGAGATACATCCAACGGAGGAATGCTGCCTGCTGCTCGTTTGTAAGCTCCTGCCTAGCGAGCCTTCTTATAAAGTCCAGGACTACCTTCTATGGAAATGGTACTACCCACAGTGGTCAACTCATCAGAGCAATACCCTACAGCCATGCCCACAAGCCAATCTGCTCCCTCAGTTACGACTCCTTTTCAGGTGACTCTAGGCTGTGTTGAGTTGACAGTTAATGCTAACTAGGACAAATATTAAGCATCCCACTTGGCTCTATAAACTGGAAAACCGTTGGTTTGATTTGCTTGAGATTAAGGAGTCTCCCAGGATATAGACATTTTAATGCCAAGACAGGGAAAGCCTGAGCAAACCAGGATGTATTTGTTAACCTGTTTCCTTTTTATACTCTCCTTTCGTATGAGCTATTTCAATCGCCCTAGCTCTCTTTTGAAAGAGAGATCAGTGTTTCTCCATTAGGAACTACAGGCACACTTGAACTTAAGGGCCATTTGCATCTAAACCACAGCTGTTTAAATAATAGGTGCATACTAAGTGAAGTGAGATCCACATAGAATGAAAGCATATGTAAAAGAGGTAGAATATGTCTATAGAATAGCAGATCCTTCAGAGATCCTTAGTAGTACAGGTGCCAGCCTCCAAGTGTGGTGACCTGATGCAGTCTCTAGGACATACATGATGGAAGAGTCCTGCAAGTTGTTCTCTGAACTACACACACACACACACACACACACACACACACACACACACACGGTGACATATGTGTCCTTCGTATATATATACATTGACAGAAAATAAAGACAGGGGGAAGGAGAGATGGAGGGGGAGGGGGGAGGAGGAGAAGAATGAAGAGCGGGGAGAAGAGATGAGGATGGGATAAAGAGGGAGGAGGAGGAGGGGTGGGGAAGGAGAAGGGGAAAGGAGGAGGGGGAGGGGGGAAGGGGAAGGAGGAGGGAAAGGGGGAGGAGGAGGAGGAGGAGGGGTAGGGAAGGAGAAGGGGAAAGGAGGAGGGGGAAGGGGGAAGGGGAAGGAGGAGGGAAAGGTGGGAGGAGGAGGAGGAGGGGGAGGAGGAGGAGGAGGAGGGAAGATTGTATTATATTAGTTAGAGATTACACACACTAATTCACTGACAGGAATAATCATAGAACTCAAACCCTTCTTCAAATTGTTATTTTTCCTTTTACTATCTACACTCTTGTTCTACAGTTATGTACAATTAATTTGCACAAATATATCCACTGAAATAGACTTCCAGTTGTAGAAGAGTGGTCTATCCATCAAAGACCCCAATAAATGTGAAAAACAGCTTGGAAGTGAGCAATTATTAAAAATATGTCCGAAAGATAAGGAGAGATACTTCCACGTTAGTGAGCTTGCTGTTACTATAACAAAATACCAATGGCAATCAGCTTACACAGAGGGAAGGATATTTGGGTGTGGTGGCACATACCTGAAATTCTTGAGAAGCAGAAGCAGGAAGCTCTGAAGTTTCAGGGTAGCTTGGATACTTAGAGAGACACTAGCTCAAAAGACAACAAACAACAAACCAAACAATGAAAATGTTGTTGTTGTTGGTGGTGGTTGTGGTGGTGGCATCGGTGGCGGCAGCGTTGGCGGGGGAGGCAGAGGAGGAGGAGGAGGAGGAGGAGGAGGAGGAGGAGGAGGAGGAGTAACTATTTTAGTCCATACTTTTAGAGATTTCAGTAGATGGTCAGTTTGCTTGTTGCTTTTGGGCCTATGGTGAAGTGATAAAATATGGTATGAATACATAATGAAGAAAGCAGATCATCTCCCGACAGCCAGAAATAGAAAGGTGAAGGGATGGGTTTCCAACACAATTCAAGGGCAGGCTCTGGGGTTCTAACTTCCTTCTGCTAGGACCTCACCTCTTAAAGATCTCCCTACCTTCCAGCAGCACCATGGATAGGGGGAAAAAGTCTTCAACACAGCACTCAGACTATACCAACTTCTGATCATATTTCTAGTTGAGTATCCAAAATCGCTCAGAAAGCAATGCATGCCAAATCACACCATGTGCCACAGGAGGTGTTGTGTGTGCCTGTTG